>JAOWBN010178041.1:0-17521 GCA_028565015.1 Pinguicula moranensis
GGCTCATACGATGCAGGACAGCCTGTCTAACTCTGTGCTTCTCTGTTATGTGTATTGCTGTTGTCTTTTTTCTTTTGACAGGATGTATAATATGGATCAAAGAAACCAATCCTAATCATCCCAGAATGTTGGGTTTGAGGTGCACAGTGACCCTTTGAGTCAGCAGAACCACGAACGACTACAAAAGATACTGAAGAGTATGCGCTCCTCCCTGCATACCCCTTACGAAAGGAGTCGCCAAACGTCTCTGTACAAGAAGCTCTACTTTACCCTTGATGAATAAAATGCTATGATACAAGCTTGCAAGGAGTTAGCGTTGGAAGGGTACAGGGTCGGTTCAGGGCGGAAGAGCGAGTTCCACGCAAAGTGTGCGGAGAGGATTCGTGTAATTGTACCCGACAGCCGTGTTTAAGAGAGGAACACTGAAAACAAGCTCAACGTTTGGCATAACCAATGGACAATATTGAGTGACTTCATGTCCTACAGTGGCACGGCCATAGACCCCGACACGCATACTCCGGGTGTTGACAATGATGACTTGTGGGCAGAGTTGTTAAAGGTGCGTGAGATTTACAATTCTGAAATGCATTAATCAAGGGCAAGAACTTTCCATTTTTTGACGAATGGTGTGAGCTGTTTGGTCGTTACAGGGCTTGAGGGAATCTGTGTGAGGACTATTCAATGGCTGCTTCGGAGACAGAGCGAACAACAGACTACTACGTGTCCTATGGTGAGAACAATTTAGATTTGGGGGACTTCGAGTTGGCAGATGCAGAGATAGGCCCGGATGTGCATTTGAAGGCCCATGCAGTGGAGAATGGCTCGTCTTCGGCACCTGTACATGTGTCCACTAGTGTAGAATCCGGGAGGAAACAGAAGGCCTCGAAAGTGGCCAGCCAAAGTGCGGTACTGGATACTCACATATCCACCGTGAGTCTTCTAGTCAAGAAGTCCATGAAGATGTTCGAGGGTACCCTGCTGCCGTAGGGTGAGACTCACGAGTCGAAAGCTACGTTCATTCTTAAAGGGCTTGAAGAGTTCCCGGGCATAGATTACAACCAGAAGCGGCACATCGTCAAGACCCTCCTCAACGACAATTCAGAGTTCACCCTCTGGAAAGTACAAGGATGAGCCTATCGGGAGCAGCAACTGATAAGCATTCTTGCAGAAAGGTTTGGCTGATAGTGTGTACCATGGGAACGTGGCTGGACAATTTCTTGGTTGTTGTGACTACATTTATTTAGTTCTATTTTTACTTTGTCGATTGAGTCCAGCGGGTTGCAGCAAATCTTAGATGCAGAATTTGGGTTGTAGTCATTGCACGGTCACATTAAGCAATACTGTGCCATTAACAGTTGAAACAAGAAACACCTGTTTGTTCACTCTCTTATAATATATTTGTAAATGTTAGCATGCTAGCTATTGTTATATAAATATATGAATCAATGTGGGATTAAGCCTACGGATGTTGTTTATTAGGGAAATCAAATGAAGCGCTCTTCTTATTATTAGAGGTAAGGAAAATGAATCTCAAACCTTATGCTGTTGCATATAATACCATAATGGATCATCTCTTCAAGTTCGGGGATTTAGAATTTGCTAATCAATTAAAAAACGAGATGATCACTCATGTAAACCCTTAATGCCTTCTATTAACGCAATTTCAATTAACCAAAAAAAACAAGTGCATCTAAAACAAGACATTTCTGATAAGACAACAAAACCTGACAATTGGCATTCAATGCCATTGTAAGACTAAAACCTGTGCAAAAAATTGGCATTCACTGCCGTTGGAAGACAAAAAAATGATGCAAACTTTGTATTTAATGCTGTTTGAAGACAGCAACAGGGGCACCATTTGCATTCAATGTCATTGGCCAACAAAACTATTTTATTCCTGTAAAGATCATTCCAAAACATATTCACATTCCCCAAAAACCGCGGGAACAAAATAAGGGCCTATGCAAAAAATGTTCAAAAACCATCCAAAAAACCGAACAAGAGCTAACTGTCATAAAGTCCCAACACATGCAACAGATATTGAAAGCCCGGATACAAAACAAGGGCCTATGCAACACGCGGTTGCTTCCCACAAAAAACTGTGATCATACAGATAGATCACAGATCATAATCAGTCTCCCCCTTCGAGGAGCGCGTCTTATCGGATTTTGTCTCCTCCGAATCCTCACTGTCAATCCATGCCTCACGTACAGATGCATTGCCTTCGGATGCCCCGCCAATGAATGCGCCCCCTGATCCGCCTCCCCGACCAACTAGTATGACATAACCGCTTTCAACCGTTGCCACTTCGAATGGTCCCACAGCTGTGGCAGGAGGCGCAACTCCTTGAAATTAGCAAGTAACAGTTAGTGCACTTTAAAGAATACACAAATTTCAAAACAGTTGGTACCTTTCCCGCATATATGGCATCGTATTCATTCGAGTTACCTTTCCCGCGCGCGACCAGATCTATGAGTTGGTCGCAGAGGGCTTTACGGTTTGGCTTTGGCGGCAGCGGTTTGTTGGATTCCTAATACAATTCAAGTACCAGGTGAAATCCAAACGTTCTTAAACAATGCAAAGACTGCAAACTTCAGACAAACACATGTAACCTTCAAGCCAACTGAAATTATAGACAGGAAAACTGGTGTGCACCTAACAAACCTAGAACATTGCATATCGCCATGCATGTGTGACATCCCTTAAAAAATAGTCATTCCCAAAAACACGCTAAAAAATAAAGAAGCTAAACTTTTCATAGAAAATATGATGTATAGAGAGGGGACCATGCCACCACGGGCAACCCGTGTGGTCACGTAAAATACGAAACGAAAACTCGTACGGTAATGCTTAAAGTACCTCGGGTATGTCCCACAGGTGGAATTTTGACGGCGGGATTTCCCTCATAGGGGGAAACACAAATCTCCTCTGCGACGTTTCCTCCTGTGGGGAGGCAGGGTGAGCGGCGGGAGGCGGGGTGAGTGGTGGGTGGCAAAGGCGTAAAGGGTACAGCTCCAGATCTGGGGGCATCCAAAACAGGGTGGACGGAGACAGCATCGGAGAGTCCAGGACTATGGGGTTTGCCGGATCTGCCCCGGGAAGCCACGCATTGAGGCGATGCCCGAAGTTCGTGCCCCAGTAACAGCGTAGGAGGTCCCCACGTGACCGGATTCGTTGACTACACCGCGTGAGCAAAAGATGTCTATGAGCGGTGGTTCAGTTTTGGGGCGCCATCCGTAAGTGAGTTCGACCTGGAAGTGGTTCGGGCTTGTTACAATATCGGAGAAATCACTCAACTGGGGAGAATTAGTTGGCGTCCGAAGTGATTTCGACTTGGAAGGCTGGAAATCGAAGGGTTGAAGAGTGAATATGAAATGAACTGGCGCTGGAACAAGATTCGAGAAGTCAGAACGAGAATCAAAGCGTTGGGGAAGAAATCAAGGCATCATTCTAAAAAGCGATGGACTTTTATACCGAGACTGCAGGGGCAAAAGGGACATTTCCTAAAAATGCACGATGTGGTAAGTGTAATCCAGAACAATATTCTTATACCAAACACAAGATAGGAGTTGTATAACTCCGTATACAATCCAAACACCATGAAAAGGTGTGTACCAAACAGAAGGCGGATTACGCAATCCGACAGGAAGTGTGAAGTAATACTTTTGACAGGATTAAATTTGTTTGTCTGTCAAACTGGTCCCCACAGTTTAGGATTTGTATTTCTAATATTTGAACTATATTTAGGATTTGTCATATTTTTATATTTATGCACTGTTTTTATATTTCGTTTATTTTATTATGTTACTTCAATTTTTTTTAGTTAAGAACTGAATATACATACAAAAGTTATTAAAAATTGTTTTTGGTGCAAACAATTCGTTATAGTCACGATCATGGGCCCAAGATTCCGATATTAATCCAGCCCATGTGGGGACCGTGTTGCATAAATTTTATAGATTAGTCAGGATCAAAAATGGTTTCGGACGTTGTTGGGAGGATTCTATCCCACACGAATTAGGAACAATAAGTTAGAACTACATATAAAGAAGTGTGGTGCTATAATCTAATACCTTAGTACTAATACTTTTAAGAGAGTAACTCACATTCATTTTATGTATTAGCCCACATGTGTACTTTTATCAAAAACAAAACAAACTGTTTTAATAACTATGTTTAAAACTGAATATACATACAAAATTAAGAAAATGAAAAAGGATGGACACAAGACAAGACAACTATTTTTGCCGCGGAATTGATTAAGAACACGTATGGGTCATTGAATTGAGGAAGCCTTGATGTCCATAACCACACGATAGTCATAGAATCTTCTTAATCTCATGCGTCAAAATCAATTCCCACTTGACTAGTTTTGGCCCAGTGCACGGCAGATGGTGCGAATGAGTTGAGACCACTTCAGATCATTTTTCCCATTGAATTTAAATGCATGAAACTCCAAACTTGGAACAGTTGTCGCTTTGATCTTGATGTTGTTGAAGCTATAGCCAATGAGTTTGGACATTGATACACTAGGATTGTACATGGCTATGAGTTTGGACACTGATACCCTAGGCTTGTACATGGCTAGTGCACTCAACAAGTTCCATATTCTCTAACTACCAAAAAAAAAAAAAACAAGTTCCATATTCTCTACCTCCACGCCATAGAGCCACGAGCTGAAGAAATGCCTGAAGAGGAAGCGTCTCATGAGCTCTTTCCAGTGAGGAAAGCTTTCAAGAACACATTTATTGTTGCATAATGATTCAACCGAATCAAAGGAAATTGAGCCATTGCTTATAACTATGCGGATCTGATTGCATTTGGGAAGATATTCTTGATGGTGTGCCCCCATAGGTCAGCCATACAGCCAATTGTTGCTGATAATCTGATTCAAAGCTATCAATAATGTTTACAAGAACAATATCCATTTCTAAAATGATGAAACTTGCTCAGATCTCTAACTACAATCTTCCTCTCAGAGATCTTTGACAACAGTTGGCAATCTGCACAGACCCTTAAATTCTTCACCATTCTAATTGGAGTTCCAGTTGGTGTGTTGATCAACACAAATGCAACTGCAATATTCTCACTGTGATAGGACAGAGCAGTCTCCTTCTCTTTTTCCTCTATATAAGCAAGAACATTAGATGTCTGAGGTGCATATTAGCACGGTCAGATTTTGACCTGCCAGGTATTTTACCGGTAGAGAATTGATCTTTTGAAAATATCGTTTCGAGTAAAAAAAGTACATATGCTTCTCTTGAAAAAAGAGAGGACAAAGTCTCGGGGGTCGTGGCTCCTCTTTATCCGAATAGTAAAGAAAAACCCTGAATTCGCTGTTCCCTCTAGTCTTTTCTTGCCCCCTTCTTTTCTCAAATTCCACCCCCTTTTATGTCTAACTGGGAGCCATTTTATAGGCATTTTTTGGGAGATTTTTTGGTGCTGCGTGGCTGCTCTGGATTGGTGGGATGAGGTGGTCGGTTTGTTGCGATATATCCTCAAACTTTCCTCTGTGCACTTTACGCGAACATTCTTTTCTTCTCCCTTTTTATTCAATCGGTGGGTCCCTCATTTTGGGATTTTTTTGGCTCCTGGACGTGATATTTATTTTAGGAAGGGCAGTCTTCTTTCTTTTTCTCCGTGGATTGGGTTTTCTCCTTCCCATGGGGCCTTCTATTCTAATTCTTCTTCTTTGGATTTTCGTCGGGTATTTTTCTTGGGTTTCCAGGGTGGGTTTTTGGGAGTTGGAATCGGATGTTCTATCATCACTCCCTCCCCACGGCGAAGATTTCCTGCGGGGGAAATCTTTGATATTCTCGTGCCGCCGGGTTTTGCTTCTCCAAGTGGCATTATTTGTCATACGTCGGTTGGTTTCCGAGAGTGTCTCGTTTCCTTTAAATTTTCCGTGTCCGTTAATGTTGTCTTCATCTGCTATCCCAATTTGTAAAGTCAAGGTGCGATCCCTTTTCTCTTTTGTTTTCTTTGGGGAAGATTTGTCCTTTCGTCTTCTAGTCTCTGTTTTTTGATTTTCTTGTTTTGTCTGTTAATGGTTATCTGTGTAGGTTCGAGCTCTTCCATAAATGCCTCTCTGGACGGTGCTGCCTTTCTTGTTTATGCGCACTTTTGGATAATCTTTGAGGGTCGTGATACGGGGAAAGGGGTGACCTTGGGATGGCTCGGGAAAGTGTTGGGGAGCCGTTGTTCATCATGCATGGTGGAAACTGGGTGCATGTAGGAGATCATCAAGGTGAGTATCAATTCCTATGGGAGCACTGCCAACGGGAAGTCCTCTCGTGGATGGGAGGTCGTTGCACGAATTTGGAGAGTTCTCGGTCGGTGCAGGTATCTGTCCTGAATCGTTTCATTGATGTTCAGGACTAGATGAATCGCCATGTAGCCCGGATGGAGTCCCTTGCTATTGTGGCCCTTCGCTTGGAGGAGTCAAACCGTTCTGTGTTGCGCCAGGTGGACCGTCCAAATTCTGTTCATTCTGCCGGGCTCCAAAGCTTAAATAATGTTCGTTCACTTTTAACTTCTTCTGAGTTAATTTGGGAGATGACACATGAGAGGTCTTTCCTGCGTCATTTTGTCAATTCAGCCACCTTCCATCGCCTGGTGTCGACTTAGGCGGCCGAGGCGGTTCTAGCCAGCAGTTTCGAAGAGCTGGTCCAAGGGTGTTCTCCGGTGGCGGATGAATTCTCGCACTTGGTGTAGTGTCACTATTTGTAATTAGCTGACTGCTTGGGGGTGGGGGGTGTTTTCAACGTTTTTCCCCAGGGTATAGTGACAACATAGTTTTCTTTGTTTTGCCTGTGGTATTGTCTTCTGTCTGTTGATCTGTAATGGTTCTCTGCTTTTCATGGATCTCTTTAATGGGGTTTCCAAGGTTTGTCTTCTAGGTGTAAAATCTGCTTTCCTTGTATAAGTTCTTGTTGGTCTTTCCTTTGTTTTGTGGTCGGAGTAATTTTCCTTTATGTTCATCCCCTCTGATGGTCTTGCCTAAATCAGCAATCTGGGATTCTTCCAGCAAATCATGAATATAGGAAACAAGCCAATGCTTCAAGAGTTTGCGTATGTCAGACAACTGATAGTCAGTGGAATGATGGATGGGAATGGTACCATGGTTGACTTGGAAAAGCAGAAGAGACATTTCAAACTTCCCCAGAAGACTGTCTGAGAAAATCTTCAAAAATTCTTCTGGGGAAACCGTCAAGGGTTCATCAAGTCCAATCTCAAAAATAATTTGGGACTTTAGACATATAATAAAAAAACAGAGAGTATCCACACAAACACATGACCTCAAACTTATCAAGTTCGTATATCTCAAATCAGCAAGCCTCTTAAATTCTTGTTGTGCTTTTCTCTTTATTACCATGCTAGAGGAATAATCCTCAAACGGCTCCAGTTTCTTCACAGCAACTGTGAGGACATAATCAAGAACAACCTTGTAATACTTCCCACTGGAGCTTGACCCAAGCACTGGGGTTCATTTTCAAGGGCTAATTTCAGTGTCCTATCCGATCAAACCAATGTCATCCACCTTTAGTACAACATTGGAAGGATTATGTTGCCAGATTGAGTCCAGCGCTTTGTCCTTTCCTTCTTGAAGCTAAAGATATCAGAATTTTCTCTGTCCAAACTCTAGTAGAAATATCATAATGGTGTCTCCGGTGCATGCAGAATTCTTTTTTTAAGTGATTTACAAGAGTATTTCTTACTATTTTTTCCTTTTTAATGCATTGGGGCTTGTTCAGATCAAGAAGAGATCCCTATTTGGGATTGCAGGGCTCGAATTTGTTCCCCTGTTATATTGAAGGAAAGAAATTCCTTATGCAGATTGGATTTCTGGTGTATCTGAGGATGTCTTTAGGTGACTTTAATACTTTCAGGTGGCCTTATCAGTAGTAGCCAAAAGGATCCTTGGGCAATATTGCTGATTCACAAGGTTCCCAACTAGAACGTCGTACTTCTCCTATTCTAGAATCTGCTTTTTGTTCTAATGAGAAGTTCAACTTTAGATGAGAACATATGCTTCACGGATATCCAGTCCAAAAAAAAAAGGCCAACTCCGTTGAGCCACACTTGTTTTCAGGATCCTGCAAGTGAAGGCTACCGTGTTTCCTCCTTGCTGTGGTAGCCTCTAGGAGGTCTGCCTCATTTGTGTGGAAGGGATTCCCATCTTGGGATACCGAAGAATTGAAAGAACTTATGACCATATTCGGGGAGCTGGAGGGCGATATAGCCATAAAGGAATATTTTCCACTGTTGAGGATTCCAAGGCCGTGGATCAAAGAAAGTGACCAAAAATTTTAATGGCAAGGATTCTGCCATCCGTAACTGAAGTTGAATCCGGGAATCATTTTGAGTGATCAATTATAACAACTCCAACTTCTACCATTTTTCTAGAAGGTGAGATCAGCTGAATTGGGGAGGTCTCCGTTGGCTCCATTGTGTAACATTTACTAAAGAATTCCGTTACTGCAATGCATATATCATATTTGGCTCAGGCCTTCCTTCAAGCACCAGGGTCCACATTATTTTGTCATTGGCGCGCTTCATCGTAGCGAGAGCGTCTTTCGGTGTGCTTTGCCGTAGCGAGCATCTTTTGGCACATTTTGTGTGTTTTATGCCATGGTAGGCGTTTCTCCCTAGAATGTTTTTCAAGCATTCCCTGATTCCATGAGTGTGCTAAACTTTTTCCACTCATGGTTGCCAGGTGTCATGCCCCGTTTGGGTATCTCTTAATGAGTCGATAGGGGCCCTCCTATGTGGGTTGCAGTTTTCCTTATTAATGAGGTACCAGAACCTTTTTCAGCACCAGGTCTCCCTCGTGTATATTGGTTTTACTCTTCGTCCTGTGTCTACCTCGGTACTTGTTTTGATTTTTGAGTAGTTTTGGTTGGGCTTGGTCCCGAATTTTGTCTAGGAGGTCTAGATCCGCGAGGCATTGTTCCTGATTTTTCCGTGGATCTTATGAGATGACTCGGTAAGCCCCATAGCCAATGTCGGTGATGGATATGGCCTCAGATCCATATGTTAGAGCAAAAGGAGTATTTTTGGTGGAACTAGTGGTGGTAGTTCGATAAGACCATAGGATATTGGGTAACTCTTCTGCCCAATTTCCCTTCTGGTTGCCCAATTTCTTCCTTAATCTTGATTGAATAATTTTGTTCACAACTTCTACCAGTCCGTTGAATTGCGGGTGGTACGCCAATGTAAACCTATACTGGATTTGTAGTATTTCGCACCATTTGGCAACTTTTGCTCCTCGGAACCATGTTCCATTGTCCGAGATTAGTACTTAAGGCGCCCCAAATCGGCAAGTTATATTCCTCCAAAGGAAGCAGATTATTTCATTTTCTGTAATCCTAGCCACAGTCTCACCCTCACCCTCGGCCCATTTGGTGAAGTACTCGTCGGTAATAATAATAAAGCATCTTTGTCCTGAAGTTGGGGGGAGCGGTCCGACAATGTCACCCCCCATGTGTTGAACGGGCATGCTTTGGATATTCCAGTCATGGGAGTGACAGGATGAGATGACCGATTTCCATACTTTTGGCATTCTTTGCTCTGGCGCATGTACTTGAGTGCATCGTGTAACAGAGTTGGCCAATAGAAACCATGTAGGCAAACTTTCCCCTTCTCCTTTATGTATTTCTTCGAGAAGTGATTGAGTATCCGGGTAGGAGATACATTTGAGAAAAGGTCCCTCGAAGTTGCATTTGTATAGCTCGAGGTTGATGAGGGTAAACCATGAGGCTCGAGCTCGTACATTTCGAGCTTCCATCTTGTTGAGCAGAAACACTCCTTCTTTGAGTTACTGGAGGAATGGTTGTATCCAGCTAACTTGGCTTAATGTCATGATGGTGTCATCCGAGTGAGGTTTTGCGATAGTTGGTATATTTTGACCCATACTTGTATGGTTTGGGTATTCTCTGTCTTGAGGTGGGAGGCAAGCTTAAATAGGTGTCAACACTGGTGCTTTTCGTTTGAGTAATATGATGGAGTACGAAGTGCATAAAACTTAGGGGTAAGGCCTTTGAGTTTTGGCAAGTATTGGGGCATTGTGTCCTCGTGAGACTCATATGTTCTCGTGTACTGCTCATAAACTAGCAGAGAATCCGTATATGCGGTAAGGCATTCAATTCCTTGTTGTCGGGCTATTTCTAGCCCTAGTATCAGGGCCTTGTATTCGGTGATATTGTTGGTGACGGGGAAATCCAAGAATACGGCAATGTTGATGGTTTCACCCATGTCTTCTATTAATATGATTCCAGCGCCTCCTTGGTATGTGGCGGCGGATCCATCGACATGTAACTTCCAGGATGCTTTGTTGACCGTGGTCCGGATGGTTTCTGCGATAAAGTCAGTGAGTATTTGTGTCTTTTGTGAGCTACGCGACTTGTAGTCAATGTCATGTTCGCTTAGCTCCACTGCCCACTTTACTAGGCGTCCGGATGTGTCGGTTATGGAGAGGGTCTGGTGTAGGGCCTGCTTTGTAAGGACGACGACCGGGTGAGACGGGAAGTAAGGGCGTAATCTCTTCGCTGCCGTGACAAGGGCTAATGAGAGTTTCTTGATTTTCAGGTCCCTGACTTCCATCACGTGTAATACCTTGCTAACATAGTAGACAGGTCGGTGAGTATTATTATCTTCTCGGGCAAGGACTACAGTGACTGACTCATATGATGCTGCCAGGTAAACGAACAAGGTTTCTTGGGATAACTAAGATTTGAGGGGACCTTAGGTAGTCCTTTAAATTTTGGAAGGCTTGGGAACATTCTTCCGTCCATTCAAAGTTTTTTCTTTTTCGGATGGCTTTGAGGAATGGGAGGTCTTTTTCTCCTAGTTGTGAGATGAATCGCCGCCCTAAGGAGGCCATTTTTCCTGTTAGGGATTGGGCTTCTTTTAGGTTTCTACGGTGACATGTTGAGTATGGCCATGATCGTTTCTGGGTTAGCCTTGATTACCTTTTCTAACACAATGTACCCTAGGAACTTGCACTCTTCACATCAAAAGTGCATTTGGTAGGGTTGATTTTCACTGGGTAGTTTCGCATAACTGCAAAAGCTTCTATTAGGTGGGCAATGTGGTCCTCGGCTTTCTTGCTTTTCATCGCATGTCGTCAACGTAGACTTCCATGGATTCACCTAGGCTTGGGCAACAAATGCGAAAATTTTGCGCCCACCCATCACCGCATCCGCCAAACCCGTCTCCGCACGGAATGCGGAGCGGATGCAGATGAAAAATAGCATTCCTCAAATTTATGCGGGCGGAACGCGGAAATAAAAATTTTTGCTTTGCAAAATCCGCATCCGCCCGCATAAGTTTGTTGCAAAATTATGATTTTAATTTTCAAAATTGTGTTTTTGATTTTCATTTATTTATTTATTTAAATACAAAATATATGCGGGCGGATTCCGCAGAGTTTCGCATCCGCTCGCCCGCTATTTTCATTTGTTATTTATTTATTTATTTTTTACAAGCATATGTACTTATGTGGATTCTGCGTCCGCCTGCCCGTGAAAATAATACGGAATCCATGGATTTTGCATCTGCCCGCAATTTTTTTTGTAGTTGGCAGATGCGGATCAATGTCCTTCATGGGCAGATGCGGAAGCAATATTTTCATTCCGCATCCTTCGCGGACGGAATGCGGAACTGGCTATTCCGGTTTTGTTTGCACCGCTGCCCATCCCTAGTTTCACCTATTTGTTTATGAAATATCTTATTGATCATTCTCTGATAGGTTGCGCCATCGTTCTTGAGTCCGAATGGCATAATCTTATAACAGTAAATGCCCTCTTCGGTGATAAAGGTTATTTTTAATTTGTTATCTTGTGCCAAATATTTGGTGGTAACCCCGGAAGGCATCCATCATGCTCAATAGCTTGCACCCTACCGTGGAATCTACGATCTGATCGATCGGTGGCAAGGGGTAAGAATCTTTGGTGCAATGTTTGTTTGAGGTCAGTGAAGTCAATGCATAGCCTCCATTTCTCACTTTTTTTTGGGATGACCTCCACGTTGGAGAGCTAATCGGAGTATTAAACCTTTTCCACGTATCCTGCCTGGAGGAGCTTTAGTACTTCGTCTTTGATAATTTTATTTTTTTCGGAGCCGAAGTGCCTTTTCTTTTGCTGAACAGGCTTTACTCCCGGGATTATGTTGAGTCGATGGACGGCGACAATGGGGCTAATTCCTGGAAAATTGGCGGCAGTCCTGGCAAAATATATTTGCGTGGTCCCTTAAACATTGTATGAGTCTGGCTTCTAGTCTGGGATTCAGTTCTACTCCTATACGGATGGTTTTTTCGGGGTTGTCTTTTCTGATGGGGATTTCTTTGAACCCAGGAGGGTTGATGGTCTCGGGCTTGGAAATTTGGAATGTTTTTGGGATCTTCTTGTCTTTATTCGTGTGATCTTGCGATTTTTTTCCTTTAAGTAGGCTTCCTTTATTTAGGGATGTTTCATAGCAGATACTCACGATACAGAGGTTGGCTCGGATTTGCCCAGTTCCATGATCCATCGGGAATTTCATTACCATATGGTAGGTGGAGACTATTGCTTTGAGCTGAAACAGGCTGGGGACACCCAGGATTACGTTGTACGATAAGGGGGCCTCTACAATCAAGTAGGTGACCAGGAGGGTTTTTTTCCTGACCGAATGTGGTGAGTAGTTCGACAATTCTAGTGGTTAACTTCGGCGCCTCCGAATCCTTTCAGGGATATCATTGTTTTTTGGATATCTGCGATATCCAGTCCCATCCTTTGATAGGCATCCAAGGATAAGATACCTGAGGCACTTCCCTGGTCGACGAAGACCTGTCAACAGTATAGCCCTTATCTCGATGGAGATTACTATGGGGGTGATTGTGAGGTTCACTCGTCTGGAGATCCTCATCGATGAATTGGATAGGGGGTATAGGAGACCTGGATTTACCCGTGCTATTTGATGAAACCTTCGATGCTTTCTTTTTCGTGTACGGTTGGGCTCTATTTCCAGACATCCACCTACAATCATTGCGATGCGAGGCCTTTTTCCTTTAGGGTCACTTTCTTCTTGGGGTCGCCGCTAATCCATGAGCGCATACTTTCAATGCTAAGATTTTTGGCGTTCGGCTGTACCCACTCATCCAGGAAGCCCTCTCGAGCCAATCGTTCCAACTCATCTTTTAGATTTAGGCAGTCCTCTGTGGAATGCCCGTTGTCCTTGTGAAATTGGCAATGTCGTTCCGGATTTCTCCTGTTATTGCTAGGTTTCATTCCTTTGGGAGTGACCAGGAGTCCGAGTGGTCTGATGGCCCTCAGGATATCACTTCGGAAGGCTTGGAATGAGTGATACTCGGTATACTTTTGCCACCGGGGGTTATTATCTATCTTTTTATGAGGGGTTTGACTGGTGTGTTGCGTCGCCTTTCTTCAGGTTGCCAAAGTTCGCGTGGTGTGCGAGATTCTAGATATGTCCTTTCTTTTCGGGGTGGTTTTGTCATTTCTTCCAAACGGATGTGCCTCCCACACACCTCGCTTAGCTTGCCGTGAGTAAGTGGGGGGTCGTCTATTAGAGCAGCTGCCAAAGGCCCGTATTGGAGTTCATGGAGTACGGCGTTGATTATTAAAGGGAGAGATAGCCTGGGTGTCTCGGTGCATGCTTGGTAGAACCTACATAGGTAATTCCGGATCGGCTCTTCCGGCTTTTTTTGGTAACTTGGCTTTAGTAGATGTATGGGTGCTCGGTCTACCCGTTGTTGGGTTGCGAAGGCTTGTAAGAACTGGGTCACAAGTTCACTGAAACTCCATATGGATTTTTCGGGAAGTGATAGGAACCAATCCTGAGCGGCGCTCGTTAGTGTTCAAATAAAGACTCTGCACGCAACTGTCTCCATTATGAGCTTCATTTCCACGTGTAGTGTGAAAGATTTGATGAGCTGCCGCAGATCTTTTTCCCCGGAATATTTGGGTAGGCCTCAAGTGTAGCGGGGGTGCGAGGGTCACAACCTCTCGCTGGATATTTTTGCAAAAGGATTTGGCTCATTGTGACAAGTATGTGGAGGGCCAAATCCCTATGCATAGGAGGTGGGGGCCCACGAGTATCAAGTCGACGGATGAATTCGTGGACCTAATTTTGAAGATTGGCCATTGCATAGTCACATCTGGATCAGGGATGGCTGACTGGGAGAGCTGGCATTCGATCGATCCCGGGGACAATGGCGATCGTGTTTCCCGCGGGGGTTTGTCGAAGGTATGCGATATGACTAGATCGGGAGTCGTCGGTATTTTGTTTCATCTTTTTTTTATAGTGGCTTTTTGTATGAAGAAGGGTTCCCACAGACGACACTAATATGGTACGGTCAGATTTTGACCTACCAGGTATTTTACCGGTAGAGAATTGTTCTTTTATAATATCATTTCGGGTAAAAAAAAAGTATATATGCTTCTATCGAAAAAAAGAGAGGATAAAGTCTTGGGTGGCCCCTCTTTCTCTAAATAGTAAAGAAAAACCCTGAATTTGTTGTTCCCTCTAGTCTTTTCGTGCCCCCTTGTTTTCTCGGATTTCCCCCTTTTTATGTCTAATTGAGAGCCATTTTATAGACATTTCTTCGGAGATTTTTTGGTGTTGCGTGGCTGCTCTGGATTGGTGGGATGAGGTGGTCGGTTTGTTGTGATATTTCCTTGAACTTTCCTCTGTGCACTTTACGTGAACATTCTTTCCTTCTCCCTTTTTTATTCAATCGGTGGGTCCCCCATTTTGGAATTTTTTTGGCTCCTGGACGTGATATTTATTTTGGGAAGGGCAATCTCCGTGGATCGAGTTTTATCCCTCCCATGGGCCTTCTCTCCTAATTCTTCTTCTTGGGCTTTTCGTCGAGTATTTTTCTTGAGTTTCCGGGGTGGGCTTTTGGGAACTAGAATCGGATGGTCTATCACATATCCTTCCCGTCTCAACCGCATTGTCATCTCCGAAAGCATGGAATAAATAGCGTTCGTCTGAGCGTGCAATTTATCTCCATCACGAATTCGTGCACGTTGTTTCCTCATTCGACGAGACTGTGTCCTGGCACTTTCCTCACGCCTTTCCTTAAGCATGGTGGGCCTCAGTTTATGAAACCAGCATCGTTCGGATGCGTAGAGATTGGAAAGAAGCACGTAATCACCGGAATGTTTTGGATCCAACTTGGCGAGTTCTTCTCTAGCTAACTACCCTATTGTTGAATTCTCGTGTGCTGCGCACGAAGCATGTAAACTTCTCTAGGTCACAGGACTTGGTTCTATTGGCATTTGGATTTAGTCATATGCTTGTTTAACTAAACCTTCTCTTCCAAGTAGATCAACCATGCAACCATAATGTTCGCTTTTAGGACGATGCCGAATTCTATCTTCATCCTATCAAAATACGCAAACCCTTCATCCACCATTCCACAGTGACTACTTGCATAGAGTACACCAACAAATGTAATCTCTGTGAGAACCAACCTCTGAATCTCCACCTCTCGAAAAAGCTTGAGCGCTTCCTCTTTGAAACCATTGGGAGAAAATGCAACTATCAGTGAGGTCCATGATACCACACTCTTCTCCTCCAACCCATCAAAGACCTTCTTTGCCTCCCTGATGTTCCCCACACTTTGCATAAAGAACTAAGAGTGCATTTGCAACATGTAACTTCTTGTCCAATCCCACCTTCATCACGCACTCTCTTTCCCAAAGACAATGCACCAAGTTCAACACATGCAGTGAGCAAACTAACCGAAGTGAATCCATCTGGTTTCACATCCTCGAAACCCATCCATCTATATAGGTTCAGAGCCTCATTAGGCTTATTGTTCAAAGCATACCCATTAATCACCGAATTCCAAGTCACAAGATTCTTGTCAGCCATATTCTCAAATAGTCGAAGAGCCCTCCCGGCTTCACCATATGCACCATATGTTGGAATTATTTACAATTCCAATAATTTATGGATCACATATATAATAATATTGTAAGGTTATTTTGTTTTAAGTAATGGGTTTAATCAAAGTGATCTAATTACGGAAACCCATGAGTATCAAATTGGCAGGGGCTTCATTAATGGATACCTAGATCCATTAGTAGTCTAATGAGGGCTACCAGTGGCTCTCTATATAAAGGGTTATGGTCACCATTAAACCAAATAAGCCGCCGTCTATTTTTTGATCTACCCCATTCAGAGAGAAATCCCAAGACGCGATAAAGGTTTGGTTTGTGTAAGACCATTGCCGTTCGTGTCTTTTACAAGGATTAAGAACTATGAATTCATGTATACTTTCACTTATAGTTTACGATTTAATTCGGGTTCTAATGTTTGCATATGAGATCCAGGTATTAGATTAATTTTAAATCTAACAAGTGGTATCAGAGCCACATATGTCAGAAATTAGAATCTATAAAGTTATCTTACCCTCTCTGCGAAATCAATTACAGAAAATAAAAATTTTGAAAATAATTTTTTGGTTGTTTTTTGTCTAATTTTGCTTAATTGGTTGAGATTGGATTTGAATTCAGGATTTGAATTTCTTGTTTAATGGATTGAGTAGGTTTTGTTTTGTTTGATTCGGTTTTATTATTCCTAATGTCATTTCAATTCATGACATATGAATAACTTTGAATTGACCGATTAGACTTCTTGTTTGAGAATTCTGTAGGGAATTTTGTTTTGAGGATAATAACAGTTTTGATTTCTTCATCATTAAAGAATTAAGAAATCTTTTGCAAATACAAGGAATTTGGAGGTTTTGATACGAAATTATGAAATAAGTTATGTTGCATTTGAATTTTGTTATGTGGACATAGCAGAATCAAAAGACTGATTGTAGATTTGACTTCTTCAATTTAACTGAATTTCTGTATGTGCCTTTGAAAATGTAAAAAAAGCTTCTATGTTTTAGTTAATATAAATTTATTAATTAAAATTAATACTGCTACGGATGGTCTTATAATTTTTAGGCTAGACTGATTGAAGCATTATGTCACCAAAGCGACCTCTTTTGTGTAGATCAATCTAGTTTTAAAATGTAGGTATAATTATTGTTCATGCGGATAATAACTGCTCAAAGGAAAGTTATTATTTGGCCGAGCAATAAATTATACACGGGGTAATAAATGTGTAACGGTCGTATGGTTTCCATGTGAATAATTAGTCCGCCCAAAGAAAGACTTTTGTTTGACATGACTGCCTGCCAATATTTGATTATAAAGTTGAGAGTACCACTTACAAGTTAATAGTCGGCCCAAAGGAAGATTATTAATTTTGTGCAAGGTATCTTAGTTACGGCCCATCATATTTAACTGTTACAGTTATTGCTTATTATTTGTTATTTATCAATCATTATTTTTTGTTCTTTACAGCTTCTGCTACTTCCATTTCTGCTAATGTCAATGCGGTCCCTATGCTGAATGGGACAAACTTTAAGACCTGGAAGGAGAACATTGAAATCGTTCTTGGATGCATGGATTTGGACCTTGCACTACGGACAGATCGACCCACTCTCGCTCAGGATAAATCC
>JAOWBN010178052.1:0-17520 GCA_028565015.1 Pinguicula moranensis
TTGAACACCTCAAAGGAAGGAGCTTTCTTGCAAGAATTAGTGATTCTACAAGAGGTATTCCAATTCCTTCTTCCTTGCACCATCAAGTTGTATAAATTAGCAAAGATCCTTGGTCAAAAGATCTCTGAATTTTTTTTTATGTATGCTTAACACGCACTTACGTTTTCACTTCCGCACAAATTTTTCATCATGACACGTAGTATAGCTTTCAGAGATCTTACAGTAATAATATACAAACAGTTGTATATATTAATTGCATGGTTTGATTCTACAAAACCATGACACCTAAGCATGAGTTGTCCTTAAGTTAAAATACATGTATGGCTGGAATCAAATGTTGATCAACTCTAGGACATGTGCTTGCATTACAAACTCATGGGAACCTCTATAAATACCCTAATACATATTATGTGGACTTGATCCAATCCGGTATGAGGAGGGATGACTTTGATTGGGGACAATCATGTTCTAAAGTGCATATTTGGGGACAAAACCTTTGAAGATTCGGTACATTTGGCTGCATGATAAATCTATGTGAAAATGATTGAAAAAACCTGGAATGAGACAGTCATCTATGGTTTGCTAGCTTTCAAATTAAACGGAAACTTCAAGCTTTCAAAGCTGGCATCAAAGAATGGAAACTCTTTGCACCAAGGAACCAGGAAGGAAATTCTTTCCAAGCTGGCAACTATGGAACTGAAAGCAGAACAGACTACTATTTAGCCAGCTAGTGATGCTGCATATGAAGTAAATTCTCTTAAAGAGGCTCTCACTACCCTCGCCTATAAACTTGACCGTATAATGTACCAAAAATCTCGAGTCACTTGGATGAAACTAGGGGATACAAATTTTGCATACTTCCATCATAGTATCAAACATAGCAGAAGAAGAAGTTCAATTAATGGTATCTAGGCCAATGATGTCTGGATTGAAGATCCGAAACTTGTCAAGCTAAGCTTCATGAATCAACTTAAAGAGAGATATTTAGAGATCAGCTGGGTAGACCTAAGATATCTAATATGAGCTTTCAAACCTTAAATTCTCAGGAACAGAGAACTCTGCTCTCTCTATTCTCTGATTTTGAGATTTTGTAGGCCATATCTGACTGTGGACATGATAAGAGCCCGGGGCCAGATTCATCGAAACATTAGATTCATCAAAAAAAATTCTCATCTGATAATTGAGGACATTGGGCAACTCTTCAAGAAATTCTACAGAAATAGTAAACTCGTAAAAGGTTGTAATGCAGAACACATTTCTCTCCTCCCTAAGAATACTCTCCACAATCTTTCAATGATTTTAGGCTATTACATTGATTGGCGTCATCCCTAAAATTGTCTACGAAGTGCTAGCTAATAGACTGAGTCAGGTTATCCACAATCTTACTGCCCCAAATCAGATGACATTCAATAAAGGCAGGGAGTTACTGGATGGTGTTCTAATTGCAGGCAAAATCTTAGATGATCTTTGGAAAAATCACAAGAAAGCTGTGGTATTTAAGGTAGATATTGAAAAAGCCTTTGATACAGTGAACTGGGATTATTTGTATGTTGTCATGGATATTATGGGGTTCCCACTGACTTGGATCAGCTGGATCAGAACCTATTTGTCATCTACTTCCACTTCTATCCTCATCAATGAAAGCCCATCAGCTGAGTTTCTACCTGAGAGAGGTCTGAGACAGAGAGAGTCTATCTCTCCTCTCCTGTTATTAATAGCTACAGAAGGTCTATCTAGCATGATAAGTAGGGCAGTCAATCTATCCATGTTTAATGGTGTTGCCAAAGGTAAGAAGGGTATCTCTCTAACACACCTTAAGTTTGCGGATGATACCCTCATCTTCAGTTAAGTTTCTTGGACCTCTACCACAATGCTGAAAGCCATCCTTCACAATTTTGAATTGGCCTCTAGTTTGAAAATAAACTGTGAAAAGAGTAGTCTAATTGAGGTCAACATCCCAAACAGAAATCTGCAGAAAATGGCAGGATATGAAAGCCCCAAAGTCCGTTATTGATAAATTCAACTCCATTCAGAGGTCATCCTTGTGGAGGGGGCAGTGCTTATCAGAGGAAAGTATGCTGGGTTAATTGACTGAAAGTCATCACACCAATTGAAAGAGGAAGACTTGGAGTGCGCAATATACATGCTTTCAATGACTCTATGCTTGGTAAATGGTGCGCCAGGATTCTATCCAATGAATCATACTTGGTTAAGGATGTATTGAGAAAAAGTATGGCAGAAATAGACTGCTAGATATAGGTGGTCTTCATGAATTGAGACAATCACTAAATCATAGTACACCTCGCCAAATCTCTGGTTGGGCATCTGCTTCTTTATGGTGGAGGAATATACAAGCTTTAGCAGTGTCCTCTTCCTTTCAATGTCAAGTCTCACATGACTGGGGAATAGCAATTTCATCAGGTTCTTGACAGATAAGTGGAAAATGAATATCCTTCTATCTGAAAATTTTAGCAGACTATTCAATTTCACCACTAAGCCACGAACCTATGTATCAGACTTATACCAGTTCACAAATAGTAGGTTTTCTTGGAACTGTGAATGGAGAAGACCTCTCCTTGATCATGAAATAGCAGATCTAACATCCCTTGAACAATACTTGTAGGACACTGCTTATCAGGTTGACAAACTGGACAGATATATATTTGATGGATGAAGGGAAGGAAATTATTCAGTTTGTGCGTTCTACAAAGGAATTGTAAATGCTATTCGTAGCCTCTATTCCTCTGCGGAGGAAATGACTCTGTAGAATATATGGAACAAAATTACTCCCAGTAAAATCATGATATTTTCCTGGAAATTAATACAGGATGTCGTCCCAGTGAAGACATTACTTCACCACAGACACATTATTGGGGAATGCCATGAATTATCCTGCCCCTTGTGCAAATCAGCCACAGAGAAGGAATCTATTATTCATGCATTCTACAGTTGCCCTGTATCTCTGCAGATCTGGTCAAAAAATTTGGGTTGGTTGCTGGTTGATCCGATTGGCCTTCTCACCCCTTCCATAATTCCATCATTAGTTGTCTTCTTTGAAGCAAAACCCCGGGGAACTAATGCTTTTTCCTGGAAGTCTATCTGGTTAGCAATGGCCTGGCAGATTTGAAAGGCAAGAAACATGGTCCTTTTTCAATCAAAAGTTGGATGCAGACAACATTGTGCAATCTGTCCAGCAGTATGTATGGTGGTGGATACGTGCAAACAGAACTAACCATTTTTCCTTCTCCACTTCAGACTGGTTATCTCAACCACAACTTTGCATTGCTTTCTAATTTTTTAAATCCTGTCTGTTTTTTTCTTAAGAGTGCATATACTTCTAATCTGTTTATGAATAGGTAGGTAGGTGATTTTCTGCCAGTGGAACCTCTAACCTTTGTTGCAGCAGGAACATATGGATTATTAGGAATGAAATAAAGTGCCTCAATACTGCACATAGATGATCCCAAGTCAAGATCTACAAGGACATATTCTTACATTGGGTGGGAATTGAGGAGAAAATTGAGATATGCCAGAGTATCTACTGAACTGATGCCATCAACAGATTTTTTGGACATGTATTTGGGGGCAATTTTTTGGACAGGACACAGGACCTGAAGAGACACACCGATATTGAGTTAGTAGTAACAAGTTTTGACTGAACAGATGAACATCATATGGCCACAAGTCATGTTCAGTGTAAGGAAGCAATCTGCTGCAAAAATATGATGTCAACAGTGATGGTAACAAGTACCCCACCCCATCATTCTTAAACTGAACAGAATATTATCCTTCTATTTTGCTACAGTACAGGGCAGGTGGGCAACATCAATATATTCTCTCACCCCAGGCAAAATCAGAACTCAAAGCATGGTCCATTTGATGGGAAGGATTACATCTCAGAATATGCTCTTGTAGAGCACATTAGAACATGTGTTGTTAACATTTTTTTCGACATATTGAGGACTTATAGACTTTTGGTGATAAGTGTGTTTATAGAATATAGTCACCAACTCATTGAGAACGTTTACTGTATTTCTTAGGTCTGGATCTATGATACTTGTCCGATCGGATTATTTCTCAATATTCATTACAGGGGTACCTCACCAAACTTAATCGAGTTGTGTACCAATATCCCTAAAATGGTAGTTGACAATGTGACAGTCATAACATTTGGTATTTGGTGAAGAGCAGATGACGGCGATGAGCTGAATACCGAGATACTTTGTGATCTTCGATGACACTAGATGAACCGTGTACCAGATCACCCTTAGCTACATTTGATTGGGAGTATGAATAAAAGACAAGTCCTTTCAGATCAAGTCCAAAGACTGTATCTAGTAGGGCTTCAGTAGTGGCCAGAGTGCGAGCTGTATTTCTTTTCCTGTATCCCTGTACATAATGTTTTTATTTAATGAAATTTGGCATATAAAAAAACAAGATAGTGAAGTAAAAAATATTAAAAACCCAACTCACCTCCTCCCCTTCTTGGTAGAACTTTAGTAGTGTTTTAATACTCATGATTCATAGAACTTATACATGATCATCTTTGCGACATGATAGAAGTATCTTAACTAATGGAGATTAAAACATCTCCATATCACATCCCTGTCAACCCCATGTAGGAACTCTTTCTTGCATATAGGAGTCTCAATCTAGGTTACGCTACACCAACGATCTAGATTGGTCATTTTCGTACAAAGATTTCTGGAAAACTCCAAATGAAAGTATTGAGATCACAACTCAGATCTTTCCAAAATGTAATATGATTGACCATGGACTAGTGTAGATTGCAATCTTGAAGAATAATCCTCCCATAATATACTTCTTGTTGGACTATCAATTTATATATGTTGCAATCAAGGAATTCTATTGGTGTTTGATAAAAGGTAAATGTAAATTTAATTCAATTAACATTCAGTATTATAAAATTTAATACATGGATTACTGGGCACCAAGTTTAGCAAAAAAATTTCATTTTGAGGAAATCTTTAAGCAACTCGAAAGCCTTTTGACAGCCCATGTCCCATTCGAATGTCCCCCTCATTTTCAATAACTTGAAGAAAAGCTAAGCCTTGTCCGGCGATTTTGAGATGAACCTGTTAAGGGCAGTTATTTTGCCCATGGCACTGGATTTCCTTTATATTTCAGGGTGTCAGCATATTGACTACTGCAGAAATCAAATGCTATAATACGTGCATAAGAGTTAATGTGCAACGAAAGCTAAAAGATAGTGTGCACATAACGAAAATTAAATAAATTCCCTATCAAGGATACATGATGATTTACATAAATTTAATGCAAGAGTAAGGAGAAATTATGCCTCTCTAGAAGCTTTCATAAAGTTTTTTAAAGTTAGTCTCATTTGTGGATGCTGAAGTGACCATCCTCTATGGAAATCCACACCACCACAATTCTTTGTATAACATTATGTGTGTTGATAGGCTCGGTTTACACCTATTTATTACACCTCTTTTATCTCGAAAGTGGTCACTCCACAATAGAAACAAGTGTTTGTATAAACTCATTTCTTGTCCCTTGTAAGGGCGTAACATAAGCAAAACCTGAAAGCAAAAACAATAGAAAAATGCTCATTGGAGTATGGCCACAGCCCCATTTGCTACAGATTGGAAAATTGTTCGATGCATATTGGCAAAAAAAAGGATTGCTCTACTTGTATGGTAATTAATGAGTGACCGATTTTGCCCTTGTTCGCAGAAAATATTTGCGATAGCTTCCTCAAGAAGCTACTAAAGTGCACAGACATATAAAAGGTGAAAATAGATCCATAAAGAAATCTTGGTCGAGAGCAAAAGGTACAAACAAAGGAAGAGCATAGCCGACCCGAATGAGTGTTCTAAACTATGACTTTTACTTTAATTCCCAATAGGGAAGCTTGTATTTCAATTATGAGCTAAAGCCACTCATTAGGGCAAGTGCAGTCCTATGTGTATTTTGTATGATGGATGTGTTTTGAATGTTTAGTTGTGAGATTTAATACTATAGCTGCTTGGTTTTATTGTTTTTCATTTTAAACTAACAGTTGCTTGGCGACCAACTGTCAGTTGCTTGGCGACCAACTGTCAGTTGCTTGGCGACCAACTGTCAGTACTCAAGCTAGTTCAAGATTCGAGAGAGGACAACTAGCTAGACTAATGTAAAACCAACATCGAGCCTTAAGAATATGAGACTTGAGAGATGAACATTCATGGGGAAGGTGCCTGTGTGAGTGGATTTCATGAGAAAAATGCCCCTTGACAGGTCGTGCGAGATTCAAGAGAGGAGCATGACCGTGTCTAGGAAGGACTTTGTGGGATAGTATATTACAGTATGTAGATGAGAGATTCGACAGATGAGTACCTGCGCACCACATGAGATGGCTAATCCCTTAGAGAAGTTACTGTAGGGGCAAATCCAATGGATTACTAGGTTGTTAAATCTAGCAAACAAACCAATTAACCATTTTCCTATGTATACACGTAGAGGTGAAGCCAATGCTCTAGATCTACAACCAAGAAGTTATTCTTTAAATTGTGTTAGTTAAGCGATTGAAAAATACTATAAAGATTTACTTAGTTTAAATTACTTTCATGTGTTGGAAATTAGTGTACTCAACCTGAATTGTTGCTTGTCTAAATTGCATCCAAACAAGCTATAGTTGGTGCTTATCTACTTCAATCCTCGAGGTTTGACACTTGACTCTATCACTTTATTACTTTTTGCAACTTGTACACTTGCAATCTTCATTGATGCCAGTTACCAAATCAACACAACAAGTTTTTTGCGCCATTGCCGGGGATTGTTAGTTTAGATAATAAAAATATCAAGTAAGTTTGTAGCTAGATTGGACATTTGTTTCTTATACCATAACTTTACTCGTTCAAGTGTAGGGCGTGGTTGAACACATCAGGTGGTGAACACTCAGGTTCAGGAGATCCGTAGAGTGACAGAACCACTAGAGCACTAAGAAGAGCACAAATATAGGCATGACGACATCAGAGAAACATGGCAAACCAAGGTGACGAGGCAATGTTAGCTGAGGTAGAAGATGAGGATGATAGGCCCATGAAAGAATTTGCTTTACCTCAAGCAGAGGAAGAAGCACCATCTATTAGAAGACCTATCACCCAAGCTAATAACTTTGAGCTAAAGCCATCAATCGGTCAGTTACTGCGACAAAACTCAACATGTGGCAGCCTTGTAACAGATGATCCGAATTCGCACGTGAGAGCATTTGTTGAAATATGGACACCTTGAAGTACTATGGAGTGACCCATGAAGCTATTCGGCTCAGACTTTTCCCATTTTCCTTAAGAGACAAAGCAAGGAGATGCCTTTAGTCACTACCATCTGATTCAATTCGCACATGGGATGAATTGCAAAAAATAATTCTGATACAATTCTTTCCACCATGCATGACTGCGACAATTTTGAGTGAAATTACTTCATTCAGGCAAAAGGATTCATAAATTCTATATGAAGCTTGGAAGAGATTCAAGGACTTATTGAGAAGTTGCCCTAATCATGGAGTACCTCATTTGAGGCAAGTTCAAGCATTTTACAATGAACTAAAAAGCATTACATGGAGAGAAATTGTTGTTGCAGCCAATGGTACTTTCACCAAAACATCTTAATGAGTCATATACCTTGTTAGAAGCGATGGCTCAAAAATGTTATAGGTGCCAAATGAAAGAAAATGTCATAGGAAAACAACTCGGAAGTATGAGGTTGACAAAGTGTATGCATTGGCAGCAACTATGCATGCTAAGAAAGTACAAATGTAGAACTGGATGTCTCAAGGCACAACGATTAAGGTTGTTATGATGATGCATCAACCAACAGGTAGTTCAACAACCTCCATAGATTGGACTTCTATTCCGCTGAAGCCTACTAATGTGGTAAGGAGTGGGTCCAGCAACGTCCTTTTGAGGCCCATTTGATTAAGAACGTCTTAGGACAGGATGTTGATCGTAGCTACACTAGCCAATTAGGATCTTCCTTGCTTCAAACTTTCCTATTCTGACTGTGACCATCATGGGTACGTACTTCGAAAGTTCCCTTGGAAATTCTTCCTTTCTGAAGCAGATATCCCCACGGCCTTCAAAAGGGTTGACTTTGAGGTTGTGCCCCTTCCTCCTTAGGTTTTCCTGTTCTCATTTCTGGCAGAGGTTTTACCTGCAAATCCCCTGATGATCAAGTTAATGGTGGGCAAAGAAGAAGTCTCTATCTCTTGGTTGGGCGTTTGATCTTTGATATGGCTACGGGTTCACCATTCTTTTGGAGCTCTCATATAAGCAGTGAATCCCAAAACATTGTTGCATTCGACATCGAAGCAATTAATGTAGCAAACCAGCACTAATTCTTCTGAGTGACCCCAACATGTCCTGAATAGTTAAAAGCTTTAATTCTTCTAGGTTCTCTCATGTCGACATTCCAAAAGGCCCACCCATCTTTGAGGTCCGTACATGGCAGGGCAGGGTGTCAACGATATTTTACAAACTGTAGCTTGTCCAAACCACCCTCCGTGGGAAAGGATAGTTGGTGGTTGCCTTCACTCCTTTCGCTACCTTTCTCCCTTTGTAGATACGTTTCAAGGTGGGTTTCCTTCTACGTATCTTTTGTAGTGGGAAGGGTTTTGGTGTTATGTTTGGACGCTCTTGTCATCTTAGATGTTGCAATTGGGAAAGTTTCTCAGTGTGTATGAAGTTTATTCTCACAGATGACGCCAATGATGAAATAAAAAAAAAAGTCCCCCACACCTTTCCACGTGCTCGCTTTGTCCTAGAGCGGGTCAGATCCCGCCTGGGATGGTCTGCTCCATCCCATTCTACCATACATCTTTTTATTAATTTTTATTTTTTCATGTATTTATTATTATTTTACACATAAAAATATTATAAATTTTTATATATTTTTGCGAGGTGGGAAGGCCATGTGGGGCTGAATTACCATCCTTAGATATCTATAATTCTTTGGTTTATACTATACAATTCTCGAAGAGAAGAAATACACAAAATAGGCAAAGTATACCCAATTTAGTGCTCCTAGAATTTCTTATTATTTTTAATGATTACACAAGGTGCTATAGTATTTTTCTTGTTGCGTGTAAGTTGGCCCTGTCACCCTACTTGTGGGCGGTGATCGTTATTCTTGTTATCTTCTTTGTCGGTGACTCCATGAAGGTATCTTCGTGTCGGCGGCTCAATTATGGTAACCTTTTATGGGCAGTTTTGTCAGTCTTAACTAGGGGGAATGTATTTTATGTACCAAGCTTCGAAGGGGATTGTGTATACGAGGTAGCCTCCTTCAATTCTTTTGTTGTATGTTCATGGCCAAACTTTCAAGGATGTTTTATCCCTTCCTTCGAGATGGCTTAGGATTTAGTCAATTCCCTGACTTTTTATTGACTTATTTATCTGTATTGGGTCAGTCCCTAATGGGCTTTTTATCAGCTTTTTTTTATTCACATTTCTCTTGTTATAAAGGATTTACCTGATCGCGATACATTAATCAAATCCTCGAAAATATGACAGTGAACATATGTAATATGGAATTGTTCTCTAGGTAGGACAAGATAAACGTGTAAGATACTTGAAAACTTATGTCAAAGGGTGGTTCCTTGGCTTTTCTTATATTTAATTAGAAGTGATTATTTGTTTCACAATATCATGTTTATGAATTTTGGATAGGATAGATATCAAATTTATGATTAAAAAAATTGGTTTATTATTTTTTCAAGTCAAAATTGCTAGGAAATGTGAGCTTTGACTCACTCTGGTATGTTCTCCATGTGTCAGTCAATCACATCCATCTATCTGGACAATTCTCTGTCAGCTCCATTACTCAAGTTCTTCGCCATCCACTGCCTCCTAAACCTCCCTCGATCAACCAAACGAATTTCGTACGGCATCGGAATGGAGAATCCGTCTTGAAGCAGTGTGGGTCCTCCGAAGGACGGAGCTTCTCAGACGGACTGCATTGTCTTTGCAAGCAGCAAACGGATTCTCTAGGGCAAGCTATTCAAAGTGCATGCTTCCAAGGTAAACTTCAACTCTTAACTGTTGTTGCTTTCTTATTGGATTCTATGCTAAGGAATTTTATGATTATTTTGTGCTTCCTTCCGAGCAACATAAAAGCATGTGATTTTTGTAGTGATTTGTTTTGGGTTTCGTCTTCTATAATTAGGTTCCATTGATTCATTTATCGTCATATGATATCGTGTTCCTTGGGATCAAAAAATTGTGAGTAAGCCACCCATCCTCACTTCCTTATCGCATTTTTGGTTATTTGTTCGCTTGGTAGACCGGTATATCTTGTAGCTGAACTGTTGAAGATGAATGAAGAAATTGTTAGAAACACTTACTCAAAATTCCTTTAGAAAATATTAGTGAATTTCACTCTCTTCCTGTAAAAGGCATATGTTTGGGAGTTTTCATAGTGCTAAATCATTTTAATATGAGAACTTATGGCAATCTTTTGATTCTTTTAAATGGGGGCGCATTTGCGGGTTACTTGTTGGTATTTAGTTGTATCTTTCTACTAGTATAGGGACCTATATGTAATTAGGTTGATGTACACAGACACACATATATGTATATATATATATATACACACATCAGGGACCTCTGAATAAAATAAGACTTTCATTTATCAAACCGTTCATTCCAGGTTGGTATTATAGCCATTTCTTCCAAAAACCCTAGCCATCGGCCAACCAACCACCCTGCGCTGAAGCCCACCCCGTGCGATCATCCAGCATAGTTCCTCGTGGCCCAAAACCTGTGCACCCCATTGCTTGCTTGGGTAATTTTTTACACAACCATGATGTATGGCTTTAACTGGCATAGCCTCTACCGTGCTGCCACCACACGCACTTCAGGAGATCCGCTATCGTGACAAAAAGGAAATTTAAAAAAAAAAGAAAAAGAAAAAAAAAATAATCGTGTTGGCCTCGAGTTAATGGATTGTGTGTTTTTATTGACATAAAGTTGGTTATCCAATTAGGCGTATTGGGAAATTGATAGAGTTGATATTGATATTGTGGATCGTTGAGTTGATATTGATGTTGTGGATTGTGGATTGTTGACTATGGAGCCATCGGTGAATTGTGGATTGGAGATTGATTATTGGACTGTTGAGTTATAGTGCTAAATATTATTGTGTTGATGTGTTGGGAGATTATTTGTCGTATTGCTCAATAATTATGGGTGAAGGTTTGGATACTGGTATTTTACAACAGAGACTTCATAGTGTGTCAAAACAGAGGGAGGAATTGCTCACATGGAGATTGAACTTCGTGCCCAAGTCATTGTGTTTGAACTAATGGGTATTAAAAATGAATTCGATGCCCAAGTAAAAGAACATGCAAATGTTTCTATTAAGCTTCAGGATCAATTGCTTGAGAAGAAAAAGAGGATACATAAAATTGAGAGAAAGAATGATATAACCGAAAGAGAATTACATACTATCAGATTGGAGAATGAAGCGTCATGGGCCAAGAAGGATCGAACATACTTGGAGGTGCTTCAGAGAAAGCAGAAGAAAGTAGGGGTGGAAGATGGTACTCAGGTTCTTGCCTCATTTCCCACCCCTAGATCATTATAGTTGATAATCAACTCCCGGCCATTCGGACATGTGATAGGTACGGCTAGGGAGTTCTCCTATACTTGCCTAGCAGTCCCGTTGAGTGTTAAAACAGTTGATGTTACAAATCATCCTATGTTCGGTAAGGGTACAGTGTAATGTACGAGCACCTTAACTTTGTCCAAAGTTTTGCATGCTCCTTATTTTCTTGTAAATCTCTTGTCTATCAATGTCATTATCCTCCAACTAAACTGTGTTGTTATGTTTGATATCCCAAATGTGATCTTCTGAGAGAAAGAAACTAATAGGATTCTTGGGACTGGGACATGGCGTGGTGGCTTGTGATACATGGATTGAAAGGGAATGGACTCAGCCCTTTCATCCATTATTGAGACTTAGTGGCACTTTACTATAGGCGATTTGACCATCCTTCTTTATCTCTTTTGAGTCGACTGTATCCCCACTTGGTTGCAAAAGCTAATAAAGATAGACTCTTCTGTGATATTTGTGAGTTGGGAAGCACACCAGGAGGCCATATGTCAGTTATGGTAGTAAGAGATCCCGTGTCTTTGAACCGATGCATTCTGATGTATGGAGCCCTTATCTCACAACAACTTTTAATGGATTTTGATACTATGTATCATTTATTGACTGTTTTCTCGTGTTACTTTGCTCTATCTTATGAAGACTAAGAGTGATGTACTTTCATATTTCAAAGATTTTCACAAAGGGGTTCAAATGCAGTATGGAGCAGTGGTGAAGGCATTGCGGTATGATAATGGGGAAGAGTACACCAACATAGCATTTGCGGAGTATTTGCCATCTCAGGGCATTCAGCATCGAACTACATGTCCATACATACCAGAGCATATTGGGGTAGTAGAAAGGAAGAATCGTCATCTTGTATAGGTTGTTCGGAGTATGATGATTGCGATGAATATCCCTAAGTACTTTTGGGGACAAATAGTTCGAACAACCACATTATTATTAATAGAATGCCCTCACGAGTCTTGAAGTTAAAATCCCCATTTCAGGTATCGACTGGTACAAAGGGAGGCATCCTTCCTTTGAGGACCTTCAGTTGTGCATGTTTTGTGTAAGACAACAGAACAGGGGTAGGAAAATTGGATCTGAGAGCAATTAAGAGTATCTTTGTGTGGTACTCTACCACTCAGAAGGGATATGTCTCTTGGAGCCCAGTTGAGAAGAGATTGTTTATGAATATGGATGTCACATTTTGGGAGCATGAACTGCATTTCTCCTATGGGGTATCTTCACCTTTTGGCAACTCGCCAGATATTGGAGGTACATGGAGATAAGAGGACAATATCAGTACTTGTGGTAAGACGACGACTATGAGAGTTGTGGATATTCCTCTTCCGGTCAGTGTTTCATCTGTAGAGTCGGTGGTTGTATCGGTTCAGCCAATTATGGAAGTTGGATGGTGAGCGTGCAGAGGTGTTGGCTGATGAGGAGTTGGATGGTGAGTGTGCGGAAGTGTTGGCTAATGAGGAGTTGAATGGTGAGCATGAGAGTCAGGCTCAATGAGAGTCGATAGTGTATACGGGGAGCCAGTGGTAGAGAAGAAAGGAGACTGCAGAGTTGCTTGCGCTTGTCCCATGTCCCGTATCCTTGTCGGCCTAGAATCTGGAGACATCTTCACCTTCACCATCCACCATATAAATATAGGCAAACGTGTGCATGTAAGCGGGTAAAACATGACACGCACAGAAAAAAAAGGTGCAAACGTGCCTAAATTACTAGCTAGCCCACAAACTGTGACATCCTGCTCCGTACTAGAGACAGGCTAATATTCATGTGCAAACGAGTTAGGCACGGTACACACAAAAAAAATGTGCAAACATGCCTAAACCGCATGCACGGCCAAAAAAATATTTTATAGAAAACGTGTGAGTAATATCTGCCCATTTTACAAAACGTGTGCATGTCCAACCCGCAAATTATGGCAGCCTACACTGCATGTATGCCTGTCTGTACCACCGTAGACTACCCAGATTTGTCAGGTCATATGATTCCTTTTTCTACTCCTCCCATCCCCAACTAGTAAGGAGGACTGGTAGCAGCAATGCGAGGGTCCCACCTGACCGATATGGGTTTTCACATGATATTGCTCACTCTATTTCTTATTATCACATACCACCCAGACATTGAGCATTTATTGCATCTTTGGACATTGTTTTTATTCTTGAATATTGGCAGGTTGTTAAGGGAGATCCGGAGTTGAGAACTGCCATGCTAGAGGAACATGAGGCTCTTGCAAAAAAAGAACTAGGTGGGCCGAGTTGAGCACTACAAGCTCGGTTGGTGGCGAAGGATACATATAGGTCTATAGTATTAACTATGATGAGATCTTCACACCAGTGGCGAAGATGTGTATAGTCAAGACTCTGGTTTCGTTAGCAGCAAATGAAGGGTGGAAACTATATTAACTTGATGTGAAGAACGTATTCTTCATGGTGACTTGTTGGAAGAGGTGTACATGGAGATTCCACCTGATTTTGTCACTATTTAGCAGATAAATGTCGACAATATTGTATTCTTCAAAAGAGACAGAGGTCATGTCACAATACTTGCAGTGTAAGTGGATGATATAATCATCAGTATTGATGATGAGTATGAGATTGCGATGCTTAAGGCGAGACTAGGTAAGTATTTTGAGGTTAAGGACTTGGGACGGTTGAAATACTTCATTGGGTTTGGGGTGGCTCATGGACCAAAGGGGATTTGATATATCTGAGCCATACCCGCCTATATATATTCTTAACAGTGTTGTGAGTCGCTACATGCATGATCCTAGAAAGGGTCATATGGATGCAGTGTACCAGATTTTGAGGTATCTGAAAAATACATTAAGGAAAGTATTGATCTTTCGAAAGAATGGGCACCTGAACATTGAGAACTACTGCGATTAAGACTGCTAGTTGTACTGATGACAGGAAGTTCACGTTTGGATATTTCATGTTCGTAGAAAGCAATCTCGTCTTGTGGAAGAGTAAGAAACAATCGGTTGTTGCTCGTTCCACATACGAAAAAGATTACAGAGTCATGGCCCTGAGTGTTGCAGAGATGATCTAGTTGAGATCCATGTTGGTGGAGCTCAAAATGGATCAAGGGATCCAAATAAAGTTGTGGTGCAATAAAAAGTCAGTAATCAGTATTGCCAACAACCTCGTGTAGCATGACAAAGTCAAGTATATGTGGAGATTGATAAGTTCTTCATCAAATAGAAGCTGAACAGTGGACTACTGGAGATGGGGCATGTAGTTACCAAAGAGTAAGTTACTGATGGTCTCACTAAGGGCCTTAGTTCACTAAACTTGGTTAGACTATGTAATAAGATGGCCTTAGTGGATATCTTTCTTCCATTTGAAGGGAAAGTGTCTGTATTTATTTTTATCTTTCTACTAGTGTAGGGACCTATGTGCAATTAGGTTCATGTACCCTTTATATATGTACTAGGGACCCCAAAATAAAATAAGACTTTCATTTGTCAAACCATTTCTTCCAAGTTTTCTAATTGCTGAGAGCTTTCTGGACAAGAAACAGATAGTTGAACCTCTGGAGGCTAAAAGAGAGGATCTTCTTGTGGTATGTCTTATTGTCTTTATTTTTCACTTTGCATGACATTGACTGGGGATTTTGCAGTGCTATCTGATGCTCATTAGGTAGTAGTTATATCTTCATTCGTCTCGTGTAACACTTGATGAATCCTATTTTGTTGGAAACTTAATGCATATTTCTTTCCATATTGTTGCGTATGGTAACAGGTGCATCCATAATCATATTTGGATAGCTTGAATATGTCCTCAATAGATGAGGCAAGAAACTGTGTTTTTCTCTGGACCTTTCCATCATAAAAGAATCTCTATAAACTTTTTGTCATTTGAAAATTTGGTTTCTTGAGCGACTTCGTAGTTGTAAATAGGTCCCTCTAGTTGGCCAAACTATATTGTGGATAAGCGTGTTCTTCCCCCATTCCGTAAATAGGTAATTTATCGTCTTTAATATATATGCACATTTTAATATCCTATTGGATTTTTGTTTCTTAATGACAATCGCCTTCACATCTTATGTAATCATTACATCATGTGGACAACCTACTTTATAGAAGGATTGACAATAAATGCGCTGCCCTAGATGCCGCTGCTTCTCTAAAGAAATCCAAAAGTCGTATACATCTGGCCAAAAATGGCCCTAGCCACGGCAGGATCGCCTCCGGCAGTCCTCCCTCTGCTAGCAAATCGTTGGATATTCTAATTATGTCTTTTGCCTCTGTATTAGGCTCCAGTGTCTCAAAAGAGAAGGAATCAATTTCAATTAAAACCCCATGGTTGTAGAATGGGGAACCTACGATAACATTCACAGATGATGAGATGGCTGCTTTGAACGAACCCTTCAAATTAGCCCTAATTGGCGAATTCTCCCATGGCCTCCCTTTATTGAAAGAAATCCGGAGAGTCGTAACCTCCATTGGACTGAAAGCAAATTTCTCTGCCGGATTGCTCAACTAGTAGCACATTCTTCTCCGGGTCGTCAATGAGGAGGACAAAAATCAACTGTGGCTAAGAGTACAATGGTCGATAAGCGGGTACCCGGTGAGGATCTTCTGCTGGTCACCAGAATTCAGGAACAACACGGAATATCCGATGAAGGTTTTGCCAGGGAAGGTTTTAAGAAGGTGGAGAAATATCCTACTTTAGCTCATTATCCTCGAAGGGACAAGAGTTGTCCATCATGTACTATCTTTTGAAGTTAATAAAATAACTTATTTCGGGCAAAAAAAAAACAATTGCCTGTAGGTGGGGAACCATTTTGCTGCTAAGCTAGCAAAAGAAAGAGGGTGGGGAATTCATGTTGGTGGTGGGTTTCATCATTGTTCAGCTGAAAAGGGAGTGGATTTTGTGTTTATGCTGACATTTCTCCGTGCATTCGTTTTGCATTCATCGTTTTAAATATTACTAGGTATTACTTGCTATTTATTATTTTATTTGTAGGTTTTCATTATGAGTTCATGCTTAACAGGAAGCTACAATTAATGTAATGCCAATGGGTCACTAACAATAATTTTTTCAATGCAACATGCGTATTAGTGCACAGGGTTATGATATGGATCTTGATGCACACCAAAGAAATGGCCATGGAATGGATTTTCCTAAAGACAGTATGTTGTTCTTTTCATTTTTTCACAGTATGATAATCGATCTTGATAACATTCCTACTTTTTTTTTCAAGTATATCACATTAATCTATAACTGTTTTTCTTTTCGTTGGTGTTTTATGTTAGAATGTGCGGGCTTTTATGTTAGTAGTGGGTTTGACCCAAGTAGAATAGTATGAAATGTTTTGTTGGAAACCCTAAATAGTAATTTGAATCATATGTTTTACTCTCCAAAAGTCTTTATGGTATTAGAGCCGAAACCCTAGTATCGTCTGCCGTTGCAGCCGAGGGTACTGTCGGATCTGCCTCTTTCTCCCCAACCCATTAGTGCAAACCATTTTCTTGAAATTTGGCCTAAATCCTGCGAGATCTGACTTTTTCCCCGCGGCTTCCCAACACTTTGGTGCGATTTTTGCCACCAGACAGTGTCTTTTGCTCTGGCGAGTGGCATCGTTGGACTCGTATCGTTGAACCCATCCCATGTACCCCCTCCACATGCTGTTGTCGCCTCCATTGCTGCCAAAAATCAAGGAGTTCAATACCTATACTCCCCTAGTAGTCTTAGGCATCCACACACGTGACTGACTCTTCTAGAGAGTTCAGTACCTATATTTCCCTCCAAGTCCTGTATAGTGTTAAGACTACTGATGATACTGATCGGACATTGATTGGAAAGTATACAATATGCAGCACTGACGCTATCTAAAGTTTCGCATGCCCCTTCCTTTTTGGTTAATCCTCTCTCCATCAACATTATTCTT
>JAOWBN010178063.1:0-17519 GCA_028565015.1 Pinguicula moranensis
AACTCTTCATTTTTTCAAAAAAAGTTCTTATAATCCAATTATAAGCATAAGAGGGTCTGCGCAAAACACCCCCATAAAAGACTGAAAGAAAAGATACACAACCACAAAGAAAGCTGAGATATCCAAAGATAAGCATAAGTCTACAACTAATACAATGTTCTACGGAAAAAATTATTAGCTCAACTGACGAGTAAAACAAATAGCGTGTTTCAAAAGTGTAAGGGCCTTAACCTAACCAGATATCTTTTCGTGGAGGGGTTTTCTTGGTCAAGATTGGGGACAAGCTTAGATGGGATGAAGGAAGGATCCTCAAACTTCTCATCCTTATGGAGGTCAAAATGGTTGGCATCATATTCGGCATTGCTTCGGCCTAGCTACTACCAAAGGGTGACCTATGCCTTCTCGGTAGCTTCTATCACAACCTCAATGAGTATAACCTCAAAGACTATACCCTGAAAGCACTTTTCCAAGATCTCCTTGCGAAGTTGTAATTTTGCCGCCTTGTACTTCTCCACTTGCGCTTGGAGTTGGTGTTCGCACTAGTCCTTTCGGCCTCTTCTAGTTGAAACCTAGTAATCTATCCAAACCTCTTCCAGAGCAGCTTCCACGGCCGCAGCACAATCCCGAGCTTGAACAATATTTCCTCCAGTTCCTCCATCCTCATAGAAGACGAAGCCATTTTCCATTGCGATAGCTTCAAGGCTTTCATCAACTTCATCATATGAGATCACGCGGTGTTCATCGTAGTCATCATCTGCCTCGGTCAAAGAAAACAAGAAAAACATTATAGGAGTATATAGACTGAAAAATTATCACATACCAGCTTGGTGGAGAATTGGCCCAAGGTCATCACCTCATCGATTCCTGTAGCACCAATACCCCAGGATTCACCCAGAGGACGACTACGTTAACCAACTGTATAAGAGTCTCAGGATTTCCCTCCGTATTCACCATCGTTGGGGCCTTTTTTCGATTAGCAAACCCAGCTTTGCTGCTGTCGCATGTACTCTTTGTTCGCCTCTCTTCCTGCTTGGTTGACAACTCCTTTATGTGTGGGAGACGCATGGGTGTCCCTAACTTTGGATCTTTAGAGGAGACACCCTTTTCATTTTCCATTTTTTTTACCTTTGTTCCTCGAGGATGCTTCGCAGAGATGTCCCCTACAATGAGCAATGCAGGAGACAGTGTGGCTATCGACTAGTGGAGATCACTTGAACCATTGGAAGCAATATCCCCTGAGTCCGCCATAAAGGGGTTTGGGATGACACTCACATCAAGAGGTATATCCTCAACAACCATAGGATTTCGGCGGCAAGAAGAGACACCAAAGGTCGAGCCGGTTGTGAGTCTACTCTGGTCCATGACTCTGAGACCTAACAACCATCCATGCAGCCACCCCCATGGACATGGAGACTTACCCAAGCCCCCATATTACCCGGTTTCACTATACTACAAATACCACAAAGCTATGGTTACAAAATAAAGGAAAAGGTTAAAATGGGGACATTTTTTTTGGATAAGTAAGTATGCATTAAAACTGACAAAACTGTACAAAGTAAAGGCAATGATTCTCCCCCAACTTGAAGGTCAAATCCTTCCTACTAAAAATACAGTTTACGGGGAAAAAAGCTGCCAACACATAATATAGGATGGCGAAGCCAATTTACTATCGTCACCACCGCCGGGGGCCTTTCAAAGGCTGCGAACCAATGCTAGGACTGTGTCTTGATCTTCTCAGCAATAATAACTCTATCAACAGTGCTATCTTGGAAAACGAACATCATTTCTTGCATTCCATAAATTCCACGTAGTACAGTGTCATATTGATTTCCATAACTCCCTACCACGTCTCCTCATCGCCATGCCCATATGTGCAACAAAATTAGCCATCGGTTTCTCATGACCAATATTGGAAAAACCCATCGAGTGACATATCTTGGACCAAACCACATAAGATAAACAACAAGTGAATAACACATGTGACACGCTATCCAACTCACCTTGACAGAAACTGCAAGATCGCGTCTCTTTCGAGCACATCATACCACGGTAAACAAGATTATCGACTGTGGTGAGACGCGACTGAAGTAGTCGCCAGCAGAAAACCATAACTCAAAACGGTGAGCGCTTGCCCCAGATCGAGGCAAGCACAGGCTGTGATACTGCCGCAGGCCCCACTAAAAGATGCTGCGCATGGTAACTAGTCTTCACTGAATAGCTACCCAAGGGACCGACAATCTAGTGCCATCCATCCCCCCAGGCTTCGGCCACTGCCCAATCATCATAGCCTCCAAATCTTGTACCCAGACCACCTCATGAACTAGAAGAGTCCTACGCCAGGTTCATGTCAACTGCCAAATGTCCTCCTCGCGCGTCCATTTAGCCGAGATAAGAATCTGCTTATCTAGAGCCAAGGGGTATAACTTGGGGAACCGACCAGCAAGGGTACCTCCATCCATCCAATCATCCTCCCAAAATCGAGTCCGATCACCACTCACCACATTTCTTTTCACTCCATCCACAAACCAGGACGATGTAAAGATAATAGAATGCACATCCTTCCACCATCGGGAATGACCATCTCGGACAGGCAAATCCAACCAGCCTCTATCCCCACTACGAATGTATTTGTGAACTATAATATCTCTTCACTGCCCAACTCCCCCAGTACGAAGCCTCCATCCCCACTTGGCCAACAAAGCAGCATTAAAAGATCCGAGATCAATAAAACCAAGTCCTCCACATGATTTTCTTTGACACATGTTCTCCCAACTAATCCAGGCTATACCAAGAGATGTTCTAGAGTATGGTTTCCACAGGAATGAAGTGCAGATTTGCACCATCTCCTTAATCACGGTCTTCGGGGCCTTGTATAAGGAGAAATAATATACTGGCATGCTACATAGAACGTTCTTGATTAGAGTCCCCTTGCTCCCAAAGCTAAGAAATTGGTTTACCCATGAAGCTTTTTTCTTCCGCATTGCAAGAATAAACGATTGCCAGGAGCGCACATAACACGGATTGTAACCCACTGGAATCCCTAAATACTAAAAAAGGAAGGCCAATCACCTCACAGTGTAACACCCTTGCAAAACTCTGCTGGGTGTCAAGAGGGATATTTATCCCCAATATAGTACTCTTCTTGAAATTAATACACAAATCAGACACAAACTCATATAATCGAAGAATAGCCTTCATACCTTTCACATTTCGGAGAGTCCCAACCCCGAAGAACAATGTATCATCAGCATATAATGAGTGGGTATATGTAGAGTCCCAACAACAGAGTCCCTCCAAAACACCAATATCGACAGCTCGGCGAAGTGGTAAATTGATCCCTTCCATGGCAATAACAAAGAGGAATGACGACAAGGGATCTTCCTATCTAAGACCTCGACCAAAATCAAATATCCCCGAAGATGCCTCATTAACAAGTACAGATCCTGAAACTGTCTGCAGACATGCTCGCACCCAAACTATACACCTCTCATTAAACCCCATCTTACGCATCATACTGATAAAAAAATGACCAGTTCACAAAATCATATGCCATTGCAAAGTCAACTTTCAGAAAATGGTAGGATCCTTGGATAATTTTGCATGATGCAAGAGTTCACCCGCAAGCAAAATACCCTCTTGAATCTGTCTACCTTGTATAAAAGTCAGCTGCTGAGGAGAAATAATTTTATCAACCACGAACCTCAGCCGATTCGCCAGAAGCTTTAATAATAACTTGTAAGCACTCCCCACTAAAGAAATTGGACGGAAATGATTCAATTATGTCGGATATAGGACTTTAGCAAGCAATACAATGGAAGTAGAATTTACTGTCTTGCATATCTCTCCCGAATAATAGAAATCTCGCAAGAAAGCAATATAGTCTCCTTTCACAACCTCCCAATGAGCCTGTAGGAAATGAAAGTTGACCCTATCAGGACCCGAGCTCTTCCTGCCAGAGTAAGACATCAAAGTAGAATATATCTCATCATCATCGAACTCTGTTAGCAATAGATTATTATCCTCAACCGACAGAATACGCTCACATGGGATAAGAATATTCCGCCTATTCACAAAAGGCTCAGCAGAGTGCTTTCTAAAATGATTCAAAATACCCTGCTTCACACCTCTGACATCATCTCTCCAAATACCATCAAAGAATAGACCATGAATTTCATTACGAAAATGACGTTTACGTACCCGAGCATGAAAGTACCTTGTGTTACCGTCCCCTTCCCAAAACGAAAAAACGTACCTGAAAAATTAAGACAGTAAGACTATGGCGAAGAAAGTGAAAATCAAGAAGAAAGTGAACCCGTGCAAAGAGCTCGAACCTCGCACAAAGGATGATGTATATATCCCTTATGTGACAGGCCCACTCGCACCTGGAGGAGAAAAAATCGCCAAGTACATTGGTCATCTCAAAGACTGGTCGTACCTCTAGAAATCCACCTCGTATCTTCACACATGAGCTGGATAAGGAACAACCTCATACCAACTACGAGTTCCTTTAAGGTTGGCATATACATCCTCTACAAGGACTTGACATAGGCTCATCCTGCTCGAGCTGACAACAGAGAAGATAACAAGTAACCGCAACCGCCACAAGTGGGTTATATGGTTAAATATCATAGCTATAAAGAAAAATATCGATATACACTTGTATGAACTCTATAAATAGGCCAATTGGCTAGATAGAAAGATAAGGAATTCTTGGGAAATACAGTTGAGCATACTTTACACTTATTCATTTGTATCTCTTCTTTTCAAAAAATTGTATGGGGTGAATTAAGGAATTAGCAAAGCACTGACAAGCACTATTCACATATTGTTTTCTTGGTTTCATCATCTATGTTATTTTTCTCTATATTTTATTATCGTTGTCTTACTCTAACATACATTTTGTGATCTTCGTAGTTATCTTATAGCATGTTATCAGCACAAGCCTACCATCGAGTTTGGGCATTTTGTTTCCATCGTTGAGGTGACACAAAGTCCTGAAGAATAGCAAGTTGTTGGTAAATTTATCTTTGGTGACTTTTCATTGTCAAAGACAACAAAAATATTACTTGTGCATCTTCATTCCTACGTTCGCCATTATATTTAATTTCATTCTTACATCGTGTTTGTTTTTAAAGAAAAACAAATCTTCACATTTTTTCTTATATAAAGTTTTTTGGAAAATCTTCACTTGTTGATGTTTTAAACTTGTTTAACATTTTTTTTAGAAGAACAAAAAGGAGGTTAAATGCTTTGGAGTAAAGTTTCTTTTCGACTTATCATACCTTTTTAGAAAATTTTCATGTTTGTCTTAGCATGCTTGATGGTTTCATTTGAAGAATAAAAAATGATCTTGGAGAATGATGGTTTTGTTATGTTGGTATGATCGATCACATTTCTCACACTTGATATTGATATTAATATCTTGAAAAATGGCGATAATGAATATATCCGTTTGTTTGTATATTCAAGGGAAGAGTTGTCACATGGTTAAAACGCTACTACTTATGATCTAGTATTAGATTTCATGCATATTGAATTCATGGTATAAAAAGTGTGAGATTTATTTTGTTGAAAACTTGCTCATACTATAACTTTGTGTGCGTTATCCCCTTTAATCCGTATTCTTCTCTAATTTGCTCGAACGAGAAAACTTTCAATTGAACAAGAATTTCCGCCATATGTATTGCCATCATAGCCTAACTAATCTTCATTATTTTATCATTGTTGATGAATTTTAGTACACATATTCTTCCAGAATATATGCTGGATTGCGTATGAGCAAATCTATTCTCAAAATAATTCTATTGGGAATAATATGAACACTTACATTGAGATCTATTATTATGATGGTTTTTGACTCATTTTAAAGATTATTGATTCTACATGCCTTCATCTAATGGGTATTGAAGACACCAAAAGAGATGCAATGAAAACAACTAGTTTGGATAATAAAAGTTGTGGCAATGTCAATCTTTTATAACAATAACTTCTAGAAGAGATTTGTGATACTCCAGAAGAGTTCATCTTTTAAGGTACGTGTTATTTCTTTAGTTCTTCATGATATTATGTGAAATAGATATTTGCAATGAAAGGGTATGCTTGGTAGCCAGATAACAGGGATTTTTTGGGAGTAATCCCCTTTACATTATGTTTGGTGCACACATACTAATTATCCTTCGACCTGAAGAATTTTTCCTCGGCCCGTGATATTGGGAGATGAATCTCAATTTTTTGTCCCTACATTATTTAGGGGATTTTCAAATCCCTCGCTAACTCTTTCTTCAGATGTCTTTAAATGCCCTTGCACCCTAATATAAACAGCACTCTCAATTTGTAAGGGTAAGAAGATTACAAACGTAGCTTAGTTTACTTCCCGACCGAAGAAGACGAATCCACCGCTTCCAGTCGCATCCAATCTTCCCCCAATGGCCAAGCCACAAGACAGGTTTCAAAGTCAAACCCTAGCACACATTTAACCTTCTTCTGTGATATTTGTGTTTCCTGTCAAACCAGAAAGCTATCGTTGGTTGAGAAATTCCTTCTTGCGAAGCAGCTACTGTCCGGAGACCCCTTTGTTCGTTGTTTTGATTAAATAAACATTTATTCGTTGTTATGATTAAATAAACGTTGAAGTTCATCTAATTTGTGCTCTGTTTGATTAAATTTTTCTTCATATGAATTTGTTCATTGAAATGTGTATTATGTTATTGGTTCATCTAATTTGTACTCTATCTAAATAATGATTTGTTCATTGAAAAATTACTCCTTATGATATGCACTCTGTTTTGATTAAATTCTAGATTCTCACATTTTGTTGCTTCTTCAAGCAGTCGTAGTTCAGCTTTTAGTCTTTTCAGTATTGTCGCACCATCCTTGTTGCCTCTATTGTTCCACTCTTTGATCTACTGACGAAGTCCTTTAATTTTCTTTGATAACATAGCTGTTGTACCCCTGGATATCTTGTTCTATCCATGACTTCTCAACCATTTCTCTAAGTCTTTTCTCTGAAGCCAGCATCCAAGTTCTGTTTAGAGGGGCCCTAACCTATGATTTTTGATGATAGTAGGATGGGACAATGATATGAATCTTCACTAGGCAGCCCTGCTTGTGTCTAGTTTAGTTTTCCCAAACAATGATCATTATTAATGTGTATCTACAATGACATAGTCTATTGTATCAGTGCATTATTGTTATGACTAATTTAAGTTGCTGAAGGCTTTAATGTGATTCTATAATTAATGTGTATTTGCATTATTGTTAAGTCGAACGAAAGTTATGTATACCTTTCTTATTCAGTTTCATATGTTATGTTTTCCTCTTCTTATGTTGTTTGTTATGCAGGGATATAGGGACATGAGTACTGATGAAGTAAGCAACCAAGTAGACATCGAAGATTATGAAGACATGATTGTACCCCCTTCTAGGCCTAGGTCTCTTACCACATTGATAGGCGTCCAGGTAGTTTTTGATCTCCTGATAAGCAAAACACGATGGCAAAGTGTAAGAAGATAAAGGTAGAACTTGACGAGAACCGCAACAAGGCAGATCCGACTTCTGGTAAGAAAGTAGACCCGACTCCAGAAGAAGAAATAACACTGCTAACAACCTTAAACGAGCTCTCTCTAGAAGGAAGGAAGGCTAGATAGGGGTGAAAGAAGGGGGCACACATGATGGTTGCTGCTCGAATACGGGCATTGGTGGAAGGTAGTACCATTTATGGGAAGAATGTTGACAAAAAGATGCATATTTGGGTAAAGTACAATCAGCTATTAAACAAGTTTTCCAAACTCACTGGGGTTGCAATTGATCGAGGAACAAACTCTGTTTTTGTTGATAGTGAGGACTATGGACTAAGTATGCTCAAGTAATAACATAAACCCTAAATGTATTCATATTGTTTATCAATCCTTCATTCACATGATGGTGTTAATGGCTGCAGGTGAACAGTAAATACCTCTCACTTAGAGGGAAATCATTTTCATACTTTGAGTCATGGTGTGAGTTAGTTGGTCAATTCCGAGCACAAGGCGCAAAGGCCAGGGACCATGTAGTTGCTGAAAGGAAATGCCCTCCTGAACCCAAAACTATTGAAATCATTGATGACATAGAAGAAGTAGAGGGGTGACTCGACTCAACACAAGGATAATGTTCCAGATGATAAAGATCTACTAGGCATAGAGGGTAAAGCAAGTGTAAGCAGGATCAAGCATCGGAGAACCAACACGATGAGTCCCTAAAGCCTAGTCTCTAAGGTAGGAAAGATGTTATTACAAGTAGATACAGTCTTCCATAGAGCAGAGAAATTGTTTTCCAAACAGGAAAATATTTCGAATGATGAATAAAAAATACAGAACACAAGTAGGTTGATGAAACAACTGCAAGAGTTTGAAACATTGAACATGGAGAACAAGATCCACCTCGTCGATCACCTTATAAGTCATGAGGGACAGTATTACTACTAGTATAACCTGGATGGAGATAGACGTGCTGAAGTTATCAAACTTTTTTGCGATGGAAAACTTACTTAGCTTGGCTATGACTATCTTTGGAGAAACTGAATTAATGTGTTTTTGTTGATGCTTAGTTAGTTTGACTATGACTATCTTTAGAGTTGTTGAATTTTATTTTTATTGACATTTTATGAACTAAAATATTGGGGTTTTGTTTAGTTGTTTAGCTCCGTTTATGTTTGAAACATCCTAAGTTTATGAAATAAAATATTGGGTTGGATTTATGTTCATTTATTAACGAATTTTCTTGTTATGAATGATCATAACCAATTTTGAAACACAAACCATTTATAACTCAAAAGGAACAAAATTGCATTCGAATCATTCCTTGAAATTGGTTTTATATGTTATTAAACAAAATGAGTCATGTTTTATGTTTTATTAATCAATATTTATGTTTGGTTAGATAGGGCATGTTAGTAAAAAAATACATCATTAAAAGATATGGCATGACATTACTCAGTTATCCTCACTTACCAAACGAAAGTTTATTCTTCAAAGTCATCCTTCGAGACCATTACCAAACAAGGGGATGGTGTTTTTATCATACTATAATCCTCCAATTATACAAAACAAGGGATAAGAGTTATCCTGCTACCAAACTTACCCCAATGGTTTCTAAGGTTTATAATGAAGGACATATGAACTAGGCCGAAGGGATAGGTAAATTGAGCTAAAATAATTAGTGGTAATAAGAATTGCACGATGGTGGAGAAAGACTAGCTACCTCACCTGCTGCCGCTTTTGAACATCTTACTAATGATGAGATGAAAGATGCTGAGCTACAGAATAAACCTCAGGTGCTAAAAGTCCCTGAGCCTATTGGGAACAATACTAGGAACATATCTCTGGAAATGGCAAGTCTGTTAATTGGACATGTTGAACTTGACAAAAGCGTTGCAGTAAAGAGCCTGCCCGATGAATTTCCACCCCTTTGAGGAAAAACATGAAGAAAGCTAAATCTCGAGGGGGGTCGTGGAACAAGAAGTAAAGCAAGAAGAGAAACTGGTATAGCCAAAGAACAAGACAAGCCACCCTAAACAACTGGATTGGTCAATTAATATACCAACAAGCTCTTAGACACAAAATCACAACTGACCAAGCACCTGGGGATGTGGATCTACCTAACAGTGAACCAGGAAAGACAGAAGCTGAAAAAATAATGGAACTAGGCCAATAAATAGGTATCATTTATGGGCCTAACCCAGAGATAGCAAGACAAAAAACTTGACTAGATGAACTCCACAGAAATGCAACAGAAATATTAGAGAAGTTGGATGACAGGTTAGAAAGGGAACCCCTTCTAAATGAAGCTGATAACATATAATGTAAGAGGACTTGGAGGACAGGGAAGGAAGAAGCGAGTTAAGGATCTAATAAATAAGCACAATGTGGATTACATTAGTCTGCAAGAAACAAAACTGGATGTATAGCGGATCTGTGGGCCAAGTAGGAGGTCTCCTGTATTTTGAACTACAACAATTTTGTTAGAACATCTATGGTTGCAGGTGATGGCTTTCTAGGTGTAGTGGGCAACTCAAATAATGAGGAAGTAGTCAGCAATATGGTAAACATCTATGGGCCTGGGGACCTCCAGTCTAAGGTTTTGCAATGGAATGCCATAAAAGATCTGTACACGGGAAGGGAGGAGGAAAAATAGTGCATCACGGGAGACTTCAAATCTGTACCAGAGGAAATAAAAGGAACATCCCATCAGAGTCATGCTCCAGAGTGGGCAGTCTTCGAGTAATTTGTTTGGAAGATGCAACTGCAAGATCTGAAAATGGTTAGAAGAAACTTCACATGGTACAACAGGTCTCTGAAAGTGTATGAGCCATCTAGACAAGTTCCTTGTAAATGACAACTGGCTGGGCTCTTCCTCTGCCTGAATACATACTAGTTTAGATAGGGATGATTCTGACCATTGTCCCATGAGTTAGACTTCAAAAGTCCAAAATTGGGGGCCTAAGCCACTAAGAGTAATAGATTGCTGGTTGGAAGATAAAACCTATTACAAATAGATAGAAGATATTTGGAAGCAACCCTATACACTAAAATTTGCCAGTCAGGGGATCAAGCTCAAAATTAAATCTATCAGATTGGGTATCAAGGAGTGGAATGAAAATGCACCAAGGGACCTGGGAGCTTAAAGGAAAAAGTTATCGACCTCTCTAAGAAATCTGGAACTAAGTGCTGAACAAGACAAAACTCTGAGTACTACTGAAAATCATGAGGTTCTCAAGATCATAGAGGAGCTTAATCATGTCTCAAAATATAGACAGTATGCTCTACAAAGGAGATGCTAATTCAGCTTACTACCATAGATGGATCAATACGAATAGGCATAAAAATTCAATCCAGGGCATTTAGGATGATCATACCTGGCTGGAAGATGTTGAAGAGGTTAAGAACTACTTCAGGAAGCACTTTGCGGACTGATACATAGAAGAACACTGGAAAAGACCTAAATTCTCAGATAGGCTTTTCAGGAAGCTATCCAATGAAACTAGGCAATGGCTGATCTCCCCCTTTTTCAGAGAATGAAATATTGGAAGCAGTTAAAAGTTGTGGTAGTGGGAAACGTCCAGGGCCAGATGGATTGAATTTCAGGTTCATAAAACATTTCTACCACCTAATGAAGGATGAAGTATGCCAAATGATGCTGGAATTCTACAAAAATAGCTGGGTGGCAGCAGGAAGCAATGATGCTCACATCACACTTGTGGCAAAGAAAGAGAACCCCGTGAAAGTGCAGGATTATAGGCCTATTACTTTGATTGGATCAATGTCAAAGATCATATCCAAAGTCCTTGCACTTCGGATCAGTTATGTGATAGAGGAAGTCATAGCTCCAAACCAGATGGCTTTTCTCGAGGGAAGAAAACTGCTTGATGGAATTATGATTGCAAATGAAGCCACAGATGAAGTGAAAAAACTGAGGAAGCTGGCTTTAATCTTCAAAGTTGATTTTGAAAAAGCCTTTGACACCATAAATTGGAACTACTTGCAGTAGGTAATGTATAGTATGGCCTTCTCCCGGATGCTGGACAAAGCAGCTCACTTAATGAAGTTCAGACCATTGGAAATTGGAAGAGCTAAGGTTGCCCTCTCCCACCTTCAATTTGCTGATGATAACTTACTATTTGTACAGGTTTCTTGGAGTACCTTCAGAACTTTCATAGCCTTACTACAGAACCTTGAGCTGATCTCTGGACTACGTATAAATTTCAGCATAAGCCATCTATTAGGTATCAACATACAACAGAATGCACTTGAAGAAATGACAGCATATATGGGTTGTAAGACTGGTATTATGCCCTTGAACTATCTGGGACTTCCTGAGGGAACTAATCATCATAGACAGAAGGCCTAGAAACCAGTGGTTGAGAAGGTTGAAAGAACAATGAACTCTTGGGAAAACAAATACCTATGTACAGGAGGAAGGTTGGTACTGATAAATTCAGTATTGTCATCTCTCCCAACGCATTATCTGGCCTTCTATAAAGCTCTCCCACTGATACTGAAGATGCTAACTTCACTCCAAAGGGATTTCTTCTGGGTAAGTACTGCAGACAAGAGAAAAAATGCGCTGGACCTCGTGGAAAAAATTGCATTACCTATTAGCAAGGGAGGGTTGGGAATAATGGACATGAAAAGCTTCAACATAACAATGCTAGGTAAGTGAGGAGAAAGAATTTTAGCTGGCAAGCCAAGCATGGCAACTGATGTTCTGAAATCTATATATGGTAATGAAGGTTGGCTAAAGGTGGGAGAACTCAGAGAACTGAAAAAATACGAAATGGAAGCTGCCAGGGGTAGAAGAAGGGGAACAACATATGCTTCCACCTAGTGGAATGAACTCCAGGATGTTCTCTCTGTAAACCGGTTCTCTGAAAATATTAGGATCATCTTTGGGAATAGGGAAGATACAAAATTTTGACAGGACAAATGGTGCAACAACATTATACTAGCTGAAATATTTCCTAGGCTATTCAGAGCTACATTGGACAAATGCATCTCAGTGGAAGATAGTGGAAGATGGGAGGCAAATAGATGGTAACGAGATCTAAAATGGAGAAGAAATCTAAGACCTTATGAATTAAATGATCTTAATAGTTTGCTTTGCTCTTGCAGGACAATACACCGAAGGAAACTGGTGAGGATTACTACTTATACAAAGGCAGTACAAATGGGAAGTACACTGTGAAATCTGCATACTAACATAACTGAAGTCAATGAAGGAATGTTCTCAGCAGAAGAAAAAGAAAAATTGAGTTGCATCTGGAACAAGTTCTCTCAGAAGAAGCGCATCATCCTGGTCTGGAAAACTTACCTCGAAGCTCTACCAATTAAAATGACCTTGCAAAGAAAGAGCATCATACCCCAAAATTAGGAAACAAACGGCACCCTATGTAAAATTGGTCAATAAAACTACTGCTCATCTAATTAACAATTGTTCCTTAACTGTATCTATTTGGCAGGGAAATGTGGGGTGGTTGTTCCAGATAAGGGGCACTGCTGATCAACAGACTCATGTAGCATCTTTGCAGGAGTTTATCTCAACCAAGCAAATAGGTATAAACACTGATGCATGGAAATCCATCTAGATATCATTGGTATGGCAAATCTGGAAGTCAAGGAATATATTCCACTTTGAAGGGACTGAAATCAATCCACAGGACTTTGTTCAAGCAATTCAGAAAAACTCATGGCTTGACATTAATGCAAAAAGGAACTCCTACACTATGGCTGATTGGTTAATGCATCCACAGGCCTGTATGAAATTCTAAAGCTCAGGAACAAAAACATCACGATCATGAGAGCCATCTGTGGGATCACTAGTCAATAGCTAAGGAGTTGTACTTCCTCCCTCCTCCGAGGCAGAAGGATTGGATGATCAAGTGCACAAGAGATGTGTAACAATATGCAAATAACACTTTTGGATTGATAGGGTGATAGTTAGGACAGTGCACTGGATTTCATTCCTCCTTCAGCTGATATGATGATTACATTGATGTTGAGTGCGTACTAGAATCCACATTGGATTTTGATATGTTGGCATGAAGAAGCAGAAAATGTCATGGACCAGCACTGAGCCTAATATGGGAGGGAAGGGGGTGCAGTACCCTAAGACGTAGGCTGATAGTACTATTGATGAGTCTTTCAATGACAAAGGCTGGCCCACAAGCTATTTGGGATGATCATGTACATAGTGTAGGGGCTCCACTATTTTTGCTTCTTTGTTTTTGTATCTTCTCTCGACTTTTTATACTTGTACATACTTTTTTAGTTTGTCAATGAAATTTTTTGCTTACCAAAAAAAAAAAAGAATTGCATGATGGGCCGAGTAGGAAAAGGCCCAAAGGAAATGAATGGATATTATGTGCCTGGCGGGCTGAAAACTTAGAATGTCTAAATGGGAATAAGGAAAATGAATTGCATGGGGTATCTAGGAGATAATCTTGTAGAGAAGTGACAGAGAGATCGACGAGCGGAGTCGGCGAGGAGTTAGGAAAGATGATGGGCCGGCGGAATCTGAAGGAATTCTCGGCATCGTGGCTAGGGGCAGAGCTTGGATTTTAAGCAAGGGGGGTTTCCAATTTTTTGGGTTTGAGTAGAGTGGGTTTAGGCTAGGATGAATCTGGTCCGATCGGCTATGCACATTCAGATGTTGTGGTAGAAATTGGAAGAGTCAAAACAAGTTGAATGCACCCACCGTTCGACAGCCTTCTTCTCCGTTCGATATGAACAGTAACCCACTGTTCGACAGCCTTCTTCTCCGATGAATTCCTCCCCATTCGTCCCCGACAGCATATAACTCCTTCACTTTGCTTGATCTCTTCCTGGGGATGCTACTCGCGCCCGACAAGGCCTACCTATTACGAACCTCTGCTCCACTGCACCTCTCTTTAACACAACCTTCTTCTCGTTCCTCTATTTCCAGCAAACTCAAGCCTCTTACAGTGTCATCAATCTACCCTTTGCTTCTAGAGGACACCCATCTGACCAGGTTACTCTTTGTACTCTCTAAACAGTAAACCCTATCTACAGTAGCCCGCAAAAGTTCCCATGGCCTTTGAGCACATACTCTGCATATCAATAGCTCTACTTCTGCCATTCTATTAGCTTCCTTACAGGGTGTCTCTCTTTAGTAGTAGACAGTGTACCTGCATAATGTCTAAGTGGATCATACCCTCACATCAGCAGAAGAGAATCCGGCGTGCTGCTATCAGAGAAGGGAAAGCCCTACTAGTACCTAGTAAGAACTACACGCAGAGCTATGCACATGCTTTGTCCCGCCGTCCAGTTCATGAGAGACTAGGTCCTAGAGTCCCACAGATTACACAACCTTCCAATCATCCTCTGCCTTATTTCATATCTAACTTTCCCAAAGACTGCCAGCTATCAAACCTGTCTAAAATCTTAAATAGGCAAGGCCCTGTGAGCGATCTGTCCATTGCACGTAAGCTGGACAAAAATGGCAAGCCCTTTGGTTTTGTTCAATTTGCAGATAGTATGGATATGGACACTAGACTGTATCAGCTCAATAATATCTGGCTTAGTTCCAATCGGATGCGTGCAAATTTGGCTAGGTTTCCAAAGTTTAAACCATCTCAAGCCAAACAAACCCAGGGCCCTGTCTTTAGGACTAAGCTAGTGCCGATCCAAGCTACCAATGTAGGGAAGGTGCCACTTGCTGGAGCATCCACCAGCAATGAACCTATGCCAGATTCAGTCACACAACTGGGTAGTGACAAGCTGCTTTCATTCTCACCCAATGAAGCAGATCTTTCCTGGTTGAAGAATAGCTACATTGGCTCACTGATCGACTTGGATGGGAGCAGAGATCTACAACTCAGCCTGAAATCAGCGGGTTATTTAAATATTATCATCAGTCCATTGGGATCGGACAAGATCCTTCTTTGGGAAAAAGAGGAACTGGACTTGAAGAACTTGATTAAGAATGACTCATCCTGGCTGGGAAATTGGGTATCAGATCTTCGTTCATGGACTGAGGCTACGCTGGATCCTCCAGCAAAGAAACTATGTTGGATCAAAGTATTTGGATTACCACCGCAATTATGGAATTATCAAACTATGATCAAGATTGGTTCACATCTCAGTAAAGTAATCCAAATAGACGATGTTTCTCTGAACAAGCATTATCTAGAAGCCGTCCAAATATTGATATTCCTGGAATGGACTTCCAAAGTTCCTCACTCTCTCCCTATTCTGGTTGATGGCTCAAAGGTTACTTTACACATTCTTGAACTTAGTTCAACCAAGTTCAATGCTGGCTGGGGGCCTAAAACATTCTGCAAAAGATGATATATCAAGTCTTAATTCAGATGAAACTTCTTCTATTATACAATGTGAACGATCTAACCCTATCAAGGATGATTACAGCTCATTGAACATACCAGAGACTACAGACATGGCTGATTTTGAGCAAGTTCTGCATAATGTGGAAGAGGTTAGAAGTGACCCTCAAGACACCACTATTTCCAAAACTGGTGGGTCTACTGAGATGGTACCTGAAACACAAGTCTCTTCTGAAATGGAAACGCTTGTTTCTCCCACACCTCTTCAACTCCAACAGGAATTTGCTTTTACAGCAATTACTTGAATGGACACAATCACATCATAGTTAGAGGAACTGATATCTCCAGAGTGCTGTCAAGAATGTTATAAATCACCACAGCATGGTCAAGAGGCAGTGAATGAAGTCACAGTAGGAGATAGCCCCTTACCACTATCTCCTTCTATTCTGATTTCAGACCAAAAGAAATTAGCAATTCGTCAATCACCTTCTCTTGCAGAAGTTCAACCAAACCCTCCCTCAGCGGGAGACTTCCCCCTCTTAATGTAGCTAAGCCATCAGAGGTGAAAACTCCTAAAAAGCTGGTCATCATGAGAAGGAAAGGGAATGACCCCCCAAAAAGGAGCCAAACCCACAAGGACAATGATCCAGTTAGAGAGAAAGATTTAGCAGCATTAGGGGATTGGATCAGCCATCTCTCTGTTCATAACAATCTTTATGGAGATCATTTAGAGGTAGAAGCTGATAAAACAATTGAGATTGGGAAACAGTTGGGCCTAATATATCCAGACCAGCAGCAAGCAAAAGAGAAACTGATCAAGATCAACCTCCAGACAATGCAGTCTGTCAGTGTGGAGGAAGAGCTTATGCCACAAGTCACAGAAGTTGCAGTTTCTTTATAAAGGCTATCACATATAATGTAAGGGGCCTCTGTGGCCAAGGGAGACAGAGAAGAGTTAAAAGCCTCATTCTTAAACACTTACCAGACTTCTTAAGCCTGCAAGAGACTAAAATGGAAACAGTGGATAGAAAATTCTGTCAATCATTATGGTTTGATAATGCGTTTGATTGTATATATAAAGGATCCGTGGGACAATCAAGTGGCATGTTATGCATCTGGAATAAAGCTGTTTTCAACAGACTCCATATTTATTCAGGAGATGGCTTTATAGTAGCTTTTGGAACTTGGTTTTCAGAAACAACTATTTCTCATATGTTGAATATCTATGGACCGAATGAGTTAGGAGCAAGAGAAAGTCAGTGGAATCAAATTTTGGATTTATACCAAGGGAAACAAGATGATAAATGGTGTCTCAAGGGAGACTTCAATGAAGTTCTAGATGCCTCAGAAAAAAGAGGAACCTCTCACCGCTCCTAGGAGCATGAAATCTTATCATTCATGACCTTTGTCAATGGGATGAATTTGCAGGATTTGCATATGGTTCACAGGAAATTTACATGGTATTTAAAGTCCCTCAGAGCCATGAGTAGGCTAGACAGATTTCTTGTGAATGAGAGGTGGCTGGGAAATAATACATCATGGATTCAATCAGGCCTAGATAGGGATGATTCGGATCACTGCCCAGTTTCTCTGTGCTGCAACCTTCAAGCTTGGGGCCCAAAACCTTTTAGAGTGCTTGATTGTTGGCTAGACAACCCAGAGTTCATCACGGCAGTGGGAAATATAT
>JAOWBN010178074.1:0-17516 GCA_028565015.1 Pinguicula moranensis
ATCACCCTCATTTATATACGTAAGATTTCTTGTACCGGAAGTCATGATCATTAAGTTCTAATTAGAAACTCTTTCTATTTAAATTTGTGCTTTGCAAAGGCTAATATGACTTCTTACAAGTGGCCATAGGAATATCTTCTCCGAACATTTTAGGAGCAATGAATCCTTTATTGATCACTCATAATCTTTCTGTACTTCAAACCATTCCCAAGATTACCCATTGTTATCCATCTACGGTGTAACTCCGAATAGAATCAAATAATGACATCTATACTCAAGCTCTCTATATGGTGATCTCAAGTCTAAGGATCACTTACACTCGCTATTCTTTAGAGTATCATCCACTGATAATATGGTGATCTCTATGCAGGTCAATCCGATTTAATTGTAGACTACAAGCATCCATGTCTCTAGCTTAAGTGTCATTACATTATAGTAGTTGATGGGATCAACTATTTTCTTCAAAAGGAATTTGCTGAGAACATGCTAACTTATTCGTACTAATGATGCATTATCTTATTAATACTATGGTTAGGGACGTTTAGTTTTGAGAAATTTAATTAGAGTGGTCCCATCATCACAACTCTTTGTGATACACTCTAAGTTATCAACGCTATGTTTCACTATTTTATATGTTATAAATAAAAAAGTAGTGAAGGTTGCTACAATCATATATATAACATTAAGTGTCAATACATAGGCTTAAGGTGATTGGCCTTAGGATATAACACTAACAAACTCCCACTTGTACTAAGGCCACTCACTCAATCTTTTTAGACCGAGTGATTGTACATTTTGTTCATGTCAAGCCTGGGTTAAGGCATTAGTCAAGTGATTGTCCACATTGGCCTCCGAAGGGATCTTATCTACCTTCACATCGTTCCTCTCTATGATTTCTCTAATTAAGTGAAACTTCTCATTACATGTTTAGATCTCTGATGAGACCTCAGTTCTTTAGCTTGAACTACTGCTCTATTGCTATCACAAAGTATAGTCATCGGTGTTGTAGCGGAAGGAACCACTCCAAGTTCTTCGATTAACATTTTGATCCAAACGGCTTCCTTTGCAGCTTCTGAAGCAGCAACGTATTCAGCCTCCGTTGTAGAGTCCGCAAATATATCTTGTTTGGAACTCTTACAAACTACCACACCTCCGTTTAGAATAAAAACGTGCCCAGACTGCGACTTGAAATCATCTACATCAGTCTTAAAACTAGCGTTCGTATATCCTTTTATTTCTAAATCGGAATCCCCGTACACTAAGAACAACTCCTTAGACCTTCTAAGGTACTTTAAAATGTTCTTCACCAAGATTGAATTGAAACCTGCTCGTAACACTTAGAGCATAGGAGACATTAGGTCTCGTACATAACATGGAATACATGATAGATCTGATAGCTGAAGCATACGGTATCTTCTGCATGAGGATCTTATCCTGATCAGTTTTTGGTGACATATTATTTGACAGATGTATACCATGCCCCATTGGAAGTAACCCTTTCTTCAACTGATCCATGCTAAACTGCTTTAACACTTTGTCTATGTACGTTACTTGAGATAGACCAAGCAGCTTTTTGGATCCATCTCTATAGATCCTAATACCCAGTATATATGTTGCTTCTCCTAAGTCTTTCATGGAAAGTTTATTAGATAGCCAAAGCTTCATTGATTGAAGCATTGGAATGTCATTTCCTATGAGCAATATGTCATTTACATATAGTACTAGGAAAACTGTTGCATCTTTGTCATACCTTTATGTACACACAAGATTCATCTGGATTTCTGATAAAATCAAACTCTTTGATTTCTTCATCAAATTTGATGTTCCAACTCCAAGATGCTTGCTTGAGCCCATTAATGGATTTTTGAAGTTTGCACGCTTTATTGGCATCATTGGATTCAAAACCTCGAGGTTGCATCATATACACCTCTTATAATCCATTAAGGAATGCCGTTTTGACATCCATTTGCCAAATTTCATAATCATAGTGTGAGCAAGCAATATCCTAATGGATTTAAGCATAACAACTGGAGAGAAGGTTTCGTCATAGTCAATTCCTTGTTTTTTACGATATCCTTTTGCTACCAGTCTAGCTTTATAGGTAATCACATTTCCATCCATGTCGGTTTTCATTTTAAAAACCCATTTGCACCCTATAGGAACAATTCCTTCTGGTGAATCAACCAAGGTCCATACCTTATTTTGATACATGGAATTCATTTAGGAGTTCATGGCTTCCAGCCATTTGTCTTTGTCCACACTAGACAAGACTTCTTCGTAGTCAGTAGGTTCATTATCATCTATGATGAATACATCATTTTGTTCATTGAGTGGTCCCATCATCACAACTCTTTGTGATACACTCTATATTATCAATACTAGGCTTCACTATTTTATATGTTATAAATAAACAACTAGTGATGGTTGCTACAATCATATATACAACATTAAAGTGTTAATACATAGGCCTAAGGTGATTGGCCTTAGGACATTACACTAACATTGAGGAGAAGGTAAAGGCTATTAGGGAATGGCCCACCCTTACCACCATCAGTGAGTTGAGGAATTTTCATGGCTTGGCAAGCTTCTACCGACGCTTTGTCAAGGAAATCAGCACGGTGCTTGCACCACTTACCGCAGTGATCAAGAAGAACCAACCCTATATGTAGGGAACGGAAAAAGTCGAAGCATTTGTGATTATAAAGGAAAGGTTAGGTAATGCACGATTCATTTCTTTAACTAATTTCCCTAAAATGTGTTGAGGTCAAGTGTGATGCGTCGGGAATAACTATTTGGTTGCTGTGATGCAAAATGGAATACCCATAGCCTACTTCAACAAGAAGTTGAGTAGAGCCACGCTCAACTACCCCACATACGACAAGGAGCTCTAAGCATTGGTTTGTGCATTGGAAAATTGTCAACATTACTTGTGACCAAGAGAATTCGTGATCCATGAGCCCTTCAAACATTTTAAGGGTCAACATAAACTAAAAAGGAGACCCGCTAAGTGGATGAAATTTGTAGAAACATTACGTCATTAAGTACAAGTAAGGTAAGGAAAATGTGTTAGTCGATGCCTTTTCTTGGAGGTGCACATTTATTACCGTACCTGATGCAAAATGTCCTGGTTTTAAGCTTATCAAGGAATCATACATGCAAGACTTTGATTTTGACACCATATACAAAGCCTGTGAGCATGTTGCATTCCAAAAGTTTTATAGGCATGAAGGTTATCTTTTCGAAGAAAACAAACTTTGCATACCTAAGTGTTCTTACATGACTTGATTTTTCAGGAAGCCCACGAGGAGGACTTATGTGCACTTTGGCGTAGCAAAAAACATAAGAATTTTGCAAGAACATTTCTATTGGCCGGGCATTAAAAAAGATGTGGAACGTATGTGTGAAAGGTGCATTATATATAATGAAGCTAAGTCACGGCTTAAACCACACGAGTTGTACACACCACTTCCCATCCCAAATGCACCTTGGATAAACATTTCTATGTACTTTGTATTGGGGTTACCAAGATCAAAGAGGGAATGGGATTCAATATTTGTTGTGGTTGACCCTTTTCAAAAATGGCTCATTTTATAGAGTGTCATAAGACTGATGATGCTTCATATATTGTTCCACTATTTTTTAACGAAATAGTGTGACTCCATGGCATGCCCAGTACCATTGTGCTGGATCTGGATACAAAATTATTGAGCTATTTCTGTAAAGCACTATGGGGTAAGCTAGGCACAAAACTGCTTTTCTCAATAATATGTTGTTGATTAGTAACCTAGAGCACCAATCGGTACGCTTGTTAGTTTCATCTATACTTAATGATGTAAATCATTTTGTTCCTTGAATTTTGTCTATATTATGGATTATTTGGGTTGATATCTTGAATTGTGAAACTCCAAAATTTAATCAAGACTCTAAATTAGTCCCTAGTTTTAAGGTCCTTAGCAAATGAACAACTAAATGACTATATCGACTAGCGTGGATTAATGCATGATCATTTTTTACGGATAATTGATATGAGGTATCTATTTAATCATATGAAATATGAGTGTATGGGGTACATGAATATTGGACTCGACCTATATCGACTTGTAGGATGGATTGTGTTTTGTATCATCGGCAAAGCCATATAGTATTAATTCAATTATCTGACATATTCATAATTCTGAGTGATGAATGTGTATTGCATGGGGTTTCAAACGCCTCTTTTGACTGAGGTGTCATAACGGTAAGTTTTCCGAATATACACTATTCATACTGGAAGTTATGAAATATCAAGATGATACTTTTTTTCCATCTCATATTGAATGAGATTATTAATATCCCTAGGCCCCTTGATACAGTAATAATTGTTATGCATGCATTTATGATTACGGGATAGTCACATATTAACAATTATATACTGAAATATCAACAAAATAATTAATGGTCAAGGATGACACATTTCTACGCTTGACATTAATTATTTGATATTAAGTGAAGAAATAATTAATTCTAAATGAGATTAAAGGATCACGATGTATCTATATTAGATCGGATCATAATGCATTGCTAGATGAAACTTTTGATTTACAAATTAACGAGTTTAATTTATTACTAATTTAGATATAGATCCTATTGGGTCGCTCTATCTGGCGAACTGAAGAATTAAATAATTAATTATGTGGGACATAATAGGCGAATTTCACAGACGACAACTAATTGGGTTTTGGTGGAACTTTAACTCAATTAAATTGCAATTTAATGTAATTAGGCATAAAGGAATTAAACCCAACTAGTTATTTTTCAATTGTGCTCGAATTAAATTCAAGCCCAATAACTTAAATTGCAATTTGGGCTCAAAGACCAAATGAGATATAAGAATCTCATTTCCAATCGGTCGAATAAGAGAGATTTCCATCTTCTTCATCTGCGTGAACTTTGACCGAGAAGAGAAATCGAGAAAAAAAAATTCCATGATATTTTTCCTCCGTCTAGCAGCCTCTTAAGGTAGTGCTGGCATTTGAGGTTCTCTCCGTTGGGAACTGCGTGACCTTCCATTTTTTTGTTTGATTTTGTTTGGGTTCTTAGACTTCCATCGATTTTGTAATGAATTGAGGTAAGTACGGATAATCTTTGCTCTTAGAACATGGATTAAATGTTTTTAGGTTTGATTTCACGATTTGGCCCGGAATTGAAGGTTTCAGGAAAGTTAGAAATTGAGCCACTTGATCCTAAAATTGGTATCGAAGTTTGGGTTTGTGTTTAATTCATGTTTTTGAGTTTGGAGTTCATAGATTTGAGTTGAATTTGTGATTTAACTGGAAAAATCCATGAAGTGCTCTATGAACCCTAGTTCGGATTTTTTTTATTTCATTCATTTTTTGTTTCAATTGAATTTGATTAACTGTTTAATTGTGTAATTGCAAGGTTGAATTACATAATTAAGTCCTCAATTGAACTTATGAATTAAAAACCCGAAACTTCAAGAACCCTAGACTTAGGGGTTTTCGGCTTTTGCTTAATTTGATTCAATTGGGAGTTTTTTTTTATAAGCCAAATTTTGTATGTAATAAAAAGTATTTACAGAGTTAAGAACAATAAAGGAACATAAAACAAAAATGTACATCCTTAAGACTAGATATTTCATGACCAATGAGCCTATAAGGGTGAAGTCGGTGTTCGATTTCTTGATCATTAACTGTATATCCTGCCCTTCCATCATATCCTCCTATATAGCTAAGGGTGATAAAGCACATGGATCCCCTAACCTCATGAATGCACAAACATCTCCGCATTCAGTTCATCGCCATCATTCGCTCTTCACCAAGCCTTGATATCATGACTATCAACTTATCAATATACTTTTTTGGGAATATTGGTACGTAACTTCTTCCAGGTTGGTGAGTTATCCCTGTAATTGATGGAGGATATAATTGGTTGGAAAAGAATATACTAGTTTACTTTCAAAGCAACCATCCAGCCTCATTCACCTATTAGTCTCATTGCATCCTTTGTTACTGGTCCATAAGCCTTGCCTTTGAATGTCTTCTCTGTGACCTTTTTTTTCATCTTTCGTTGGTCTGCTGTTTATCATCTATGATCTTTCACCAGGATTTGTTTTCTTTCACCATCATGGATCTACACCATGTCGGCAAATACTCATTTCTTTAAGTGTAGCATCTTGTGATCATAATTGATCGGCCTCCAATCTCATTGACAAAGTCGAAACTCTGAAGTACTGTCTGTTAGTAATGCCAGAGGTAGTACGGACTTTCACCTGATGTTATTTTCTTTCACCATCATGGATCTACACCAAGTATCATTTCTGTATGTGTAACATCTTGTGATTAAAATTGATTGGCCTCTAATCTCATTGATAAAGCAAAAACGTAGAGAGGTTAGAGTTAGGTAGAATATAGTTTCTTGTGCCTCCTTTGGTTTCTCCTTACCTGCACCTTGTTGAAGATGGAAGATAGTTGTACCAGATAAACAAATGAGTGAGAGTAAGGAAGAGTAAAGTACTCTGGACAGTTTCCAACAGCCATAGTTGGGTTAAGATCAACCATAAAGAAACTACCTGCAAGGCCAATTTTTTGTGCAGTGTGTGATGATATCCAGCACATAAAAGAGAGTTAGTAAATGTGGATTCAAAACACCAAACACATGCACGGATTTACTAACCAGTCTGATAAAGAAAGTGGAAATACTAGTGTGGATCTTATGGATCTTCCTCTAGTCCAGATTGATCTTTGAATAAGCAGAATTACAGAGTGAACATTCAACTCCTGCTGTGAAAGTGGAACTAGTTTCGAGAGTTGGAATAGTGACCTAGAGCACCAAGCATTGTTGATGATGCGCTTGTTAGTTTTATGAACAAAATGTATTTGTTACTGGAGTTTTATGTTTATATGGATCATTTGGGTTGATGAATCAAATTGTGGAACTCCATAAAAATACTTGAAACTCTAAAACAAGTCCCTGGTCTTATGTCATTGACTCGGAATGTTAGATGACAATAAAGACTATAATGTGGATTAATGCATGATCATGTTTCACATATCATTGATACAAGGTATCTATTTAATAAAATAGATATACGTGTACGGGGTGCACATTATTGGACACGACCAAAATTGACCAAATTTATGCTAATAATGGACTAGAGCAAAATGACTCTATTAAATTCTAGTGCTTCTATTTAGTGAAGTTGCTAGAACTCAATATATCAAATGGCGCAATGCATATTGGGTCGCAATGGAAACGGCCTCTTTGTATAATTACAAGGGTAAGCTCGCGTACATCTGACTCCTCATACCCCAACTTAGTTGGGAAAATACTGGGTATGTTGTTGTTGTTTACATAAAGAAAGAAAAGTAATCTGTTTATTGAAAATCAAACCATCACCTGAGAAAACATCACATTCAATAAGGGTTTATCAACAGTAACATCAATGTAGGGCGGAGAAAACTGAAGTTCCGAAACACTCTCAGGTGTGGCTGCAAAAGCGGATAAGCGGTATTCACCAGGTTGAACCTGAGATAAAATTAGATACCACAGTTCATATTGCAGAGCAGGAATCCCATTTTTCGACAATGATATCAGTTTACATGTTACTATTGGATACGAAAAAGTGCACTTGACCTCAAAGCAAAAATTGCCCCTTTCATCAGTCTGTTTCATTTGAGGTTTGGCATCATCGGGTCCATGAGTCAAAGCAACCTGTCGGCCAGATGATTTGATTATTTAACAGCACAATCATGCATCTTGTATCTTTAAAGAAAATAAGTCAAACAACCATATAAATAATTTTGAGAGATGTTTTGAGGAGATTTTCATGAAACACAATGCCAGCCACCAACAAGACCTCAACAGATAATTTTCTGGATCTCTAAAGATTTCTTTTGATAGTTTTATGGAGCTTTAAAGACCATATGGTTCCACAAGGATAATAAGCGATGCACTCATGTGGAAAGTGTAAAAAGTCACTTTCAGAATTGTAATGAATGTAAGCCTACAACCATCAATACCTACGAACTCATAGGTATAGTTAAATCATTATTACTGAATAATGGCAACGATGAAGAATAAAGGTCAAAGAATTTCTTAGGGGGCTTTTTCCTGGTCTTCTAAATGAAGCATTGGCTCCTTCAACAGATAAAACAAATACAAAAATGCAATTGAGATATGGAAACTAAATGTGGGAAAATTACCTTGACTTTGTAAGCAGAAGTAACTGTGTGAGCTATGCCACAAATATCATATGATACTGCTTTGATGTCAATAATTGAAGCCATGTTTGGTAAAACCTAATAGAAATTCAGATTAGGACAAAAAGTATATTATTTAGATCAAAGGGAGTTCAGTTTCAGCGATAAGGCCTGGTATCTTTGTTAATGTACAGGAAAACTGGCCACAAGACAATCACTTTCAGTTGTCTCACCAAGAAGTCCTCCAGTCTTGCAAACTTATAGTGCTCCTTCTCAGCTACGATAGTATATCTTTTAGAAGTAACCTAAAAACAATATCCATTGAATATATAAAATATGTAAGAAAAAGAGGGATAAACTGCATTGAATAAAAAATAAAAAATGATGAACAAAATTTCTCATGATTTGTTCAGATATGTAGGTCTCTCTCTTAGAAGTGGCTTAAAAACAATAACCACTAAATACTTAAAATATACAAAAACAAGAGGCAAAATTGAGAAAGAGAAAGAGAGAGCGTAAAAGTCAATGAATAAAAAATCCACATGATCTGTTAAGATATCTATATATTGTGATGCAGTCTAATTAAGAACCTTTGGAGTTATTTAAAACTTACATGTCCCCATCTCTAGAGCTTAAGCATTAAGATGAGGTAGTAAGACTTCAACAATAACTCAAAGCTAAGCTAATGAAAAAGAATCCATTTTTCAACCATTAATAAACAGAAATTACATCCAAGGTTTGACAAATACAATACCACATATGGGTGAAAAAAATTGTTAAATCAGTACAAATCAGATTTGTATATCTCTAAGAACTTAAGCATAAGCTTTAATTCAATGATAGTTCTGAATGTTTAAGTTCTCCAACATGCCACCAATATCTCTAAGATCTTCAAACCAGGAGAATGAACAGTCATCATCAAATGACCGGCACATTACAGCATGCATGGGAAGAGCCAAAAGACCACATGAGGAATGAGAAAGAAAGGAAATTATCTATTTGAATTCTAGACTAATATTTAGAAAGTTACTGGTGTCTGGATGAGTTCCGTTCTTTTATTTCGCAGGAGTCAAATTTTGAGGACATCTTTAGTTGATGTCTTCAAGAGCATCCTCCTTAAAATACAATGAAAAGGATCAATGTACCGGAAAAAGAACAATGAAAAGGTGCAGCAAATGGAACAGGAGAGGAACATTGTGTAGATAACTACAGAGCTTTACTTGGCAGACTTCTAGAAGCAGAAAAAAGTAAGGATTGCTTTAACACATGAGTTTGTTTCAACCTTATAATGGGCAGAAACCTATGGCAGAGGTTCTTAACAGCCAAATATACAAGATTGGAGCCACTTCTACTCAGGCAGACAAGACCAACAGATTCTAGATTATGGAAACACATGATGAATTTCAGGCAAGAGGTCCTTGATAATGTTAACATCTTAATCAATCGTGGGACCTCAAATTTCTGGTTTGATAAGTGGCTGGGATCAGGGATCTTGGCCGTCAGAGTGGATGAGATACAAGAGTATAGTGCCAGGATATCTGACTTTATACACAATGGAGAGTGGCATCAACAAAAACTAGTGGCTGCGGTGGGAGAGGGAATATCCTCAGAAATTATGGAGATCTTCCCAGATGGAATTGAAGGAGGTAACCAAGACGATGTAGTCATATGGAAACCTGATCCAAGTGCCCACTTTTCTGTCAAGTCAGCTTGGGAAGCAATCAGAGATAGTGTGCCTGAAATCCCTGTGCATGAGCTGCTGTGGCAGAAGGCTCTGCCTACCAAAGTAAGCCTATGCTCATGGAAAGCATGGAGTAATGCCTGCCTACTGATGAGAACGTAAGGAAAAGAGGTATTCAAATGGTATCTTGCTGTCAATGTTGTGCAGACAGGAAGGAGGAAACAACAAATCACGTACTGTCAGACTCCTTCTTGGCCAATAAGTTATGGGACAGAGCCGCACAACTCATGAGAGTGAATTTTACAGTTCCTATGGGGTGGAAGGCAAGGTTACTCCAATGGAAATTGATTGCTAAGAAGTCAGGTATCACAGGATTTTTGTCTATAATTATTCCTTCAATATTAACTTGGCATCTTTGGCTACGCAGGTGTTTGGCGCGGTTTGAAGGAATACATCTGACAGAAGAGCAAACGTGGATGAAGGTAAAATATGGACTGAATTCAATAGTAGAATCTACTAACATGAGAGTTAAATTGAATCTGCAGGATGCAGCCCTTCTGCAACAACTCAATATTCATCTCAAACTCAAAATAAGGGATGGGATTAAACCTGTCAAATGGACAAAGCCACCTACTGGATGGGTCAAAGTGAACTCTGATGGCAGTTGCCTTGGAAATCCGGGAACCTCGAGAGGTGGTGGAATTATAAGAGATGAGACAGGAGAATGCTTGGCTGCTTTCTCCACGGCCTATGGCACAGGCACCAACAATGCCGCAGAGATGCAAGCTGCAACTGAAGGATTAAAAATCTGCCGCAGCAAAGGTTGGAGGGATGTTATTCTGGAAACCGACTCAAAGTTGCTAATAGACTGGATCTCAGCAAACAAATGCATCCCGTGGTACCTATGGGACTTCTGGAAAGACCTCAAAGCACAGATGCAGCAGCTACGGGTTCAGGTGGTGCACCAATTCAGGGAAGGAAACTCTACAGTTGACTTCCTAGCCAAACAAGCAACTTCTGGAGTTACAGCTTTATACTGGAACAAGGCGCTGCTCCCACGAATTACTCAAGGGATGCTAAGATTAGACAAGATCTGCCTTCCTACTATTAGAATCTGCTGAGAACTCTCTTCAGCGGCCTCAGCAGCCTGCCTTTGGCATGTAATGTAGGAGATGGAGGTTTTACTAGAGCGTTTCCATAAGTCATAGTACTTGGAACGCTCAAACCCTTTTATATAATGTTTGGCTCTCACCTAAAGAGAGCCACGAGAATAAAAAGAATGCCTTTTATAAAAAAAATGAGTTCAAGGCCAACCTAATGGCGAAGGATCTCTTTTAAACTTTACTAGCACCAATAACCTTAATATCGTCGGGGAAAATTCTAGGACATTGTTTGGATCTAAATATATATAGTTGCAGGATATGTTTTGTGGTTATTGCGGCAAAGACCAATATCATACATCAAAAGTTCACCCTTGCCAAAACCAGGAGTAGATATAAAAATATTGTGCCAGAAATATAAAATTACACCAAGAATTTTCACCATAAAAATATAAATAGTCACCAAGAAAAAGATAATTTACAGAATATGATTTAGAATATATTAGAAAACAGCCAATCACAAAATAGATTTCCCAATATTAAACAACCAGAAAACAATTCCCAGATCTTTTCAAAGAGATATCTCGCAGATAATGAACAGAATTCCATCATTGCACAAGCTCATCTCTTTCAACCGTATCTTCTAAAAGTAGGCTTAAGTAGCCATTAACATGACATCATTCACTGCATTTTTGCTACAAGTTCATGAAAGCAATTCCCACAGGGCAAGTTCTTAAAAGATTAATTATGCATGTATGACATGAGTGATCTATGTTCTATACGATTATATCTAAAGCTAGTCATACATGAGCATAAATGCATACCAATAGACAGTATGGATCATATAAAAGATAAATAATGAAACAAGAAAAGGAAATGCAAAAGTGCAACAGTCAGCAAGAAGAGTCATGAAATCAAGATCAAGAGCTACTTTGTCACTTTGAATTCCCTTCGTTCATTAGTTAGAGTGACGAAGAAGTTGCTGAATTATTGGAAGAATAAGTCAAATTAGCAGATTTATAGGACAAGAAGTTATTCCATTGTTTCCTTATCAAATCAGCTAATTGGCTTATGAAAAAAGTACATTATCATTCCAAGAATTATATTTCTTTACAAAGAGAGAAATAGTGTGGTTTGGAATTGAGACCACGACCTCCCCCAACCAAAATAGGTTTTCAAGGGAGAAGAACCCATAAACATCAGTCCTCTGACATTACTCTTCAGTGACCCATTACTTAAAACAACCTCAAATTGAATATAAAGGCTGGAAAGCTTGCCATGCTAAAAACAACCTGATCAAGTTTGTAATTTCCTTCTTTATCAGTGATTGATCTTTCATTGCCATCCACTATGATTTTTGCGGCATCCACTCCAATACCATTACCATCAACTACACGGCCCCCGATAGAAAAGCCAGTAACCTATGTAATCCCAAGTCTAGTATCATTAGTATATCCAAGACATAAGAGTTCAATGTTCAGAAACTGGATGAAGTACCCAGTTTAAAAAGAACAAATCATGATGGCAGAGTATTAATGCTAGAAATAGGAAAAGGTCAATTAGTCAATAATATTCAGTACAGCAGTATTCCTAATACAACAGCATAAAGAGATAAATAATGTAGTCCCTGTAAACCTGGATGCTTAGGCTTGTATAGAGTGACCAATGCTAAATAATAACTAGCTAAACGACACCGCAAGAAAATCTGATTGGGTCATAAGTTCAATTGTATTAAAAATGAGCACACAACTCTAGGAAAGACCTTGGCATTACACCAAATTTTTGAGTTAGTGTTAAGGAATTGAGTTTTGTCTTAGAATACAAGGTCGGCATCAAATCTCCCCAAATTTAAATATAATAAGATGTATTCAAAGGGTGAAGAATGCGACTGCTATATTAAAGAATAACAAACACCATACCTGAAACTTTTGAGGCACTTTAACATGATCGTGCTGAACAGATACCAACATCAAAGGAGGTGAAACATCAAAAACCGTATTCTCACCTTTGTAGAAAGGTATCAGCTTGTAAATTCCTGAAAAATCAACCACTCCGTCAGTATCAAAAGCTCGAAGTGTTCTCCAATATGTTATTGCCATGCACTCAAGAATCCTAATAGTAAAGAACTCTCCCCAGGTCTTCAGTGTTTGACATGACAACATTATTTTCTTTTACAAAAAATATCCTGAGCAACCCATGTCAGGAATAACCAAGTAAAATATGCAAGAACCAGTGCACATGGATATAAGTGTTCCTGTGGATGCATATCAAGCAAAAAAGTAAAAATAAAAATTGGAAATTGAGTTACCAGATAACACAAGTTAATGCAAAGAGTGTGGTCCCACTTAAGAATATCAATTACATAAGAAAGCAAGTGTAAGGTCTCTATGTGAATCAAGCAACTATATAGAAGGCAAAAGTACAGTATAACCTAAGCAGAAGACATGTAATAGTGAATAACAGAATATAACAATCCTTGCAGTACGAAATGCTCATAATTGAGTTAAAAGACCTAAGTTCATGAAAATTAATGCCGAATAACCACACAAAAACCTAAAATTTAAGAACTTGAGAGCTGGTGTCTTCATACAGAATTTTAGGAAGCTTTGAATCATCAAATCAGAGAAAGGTACAGAACATGATTCTTTAGGGACCTACAAACATGAAGATGATTTATACCACACTTCGGAAATAGTGGAAAATGCATGGTTAAATACCACATGGTATTGCCGTAAATGTGAACATCCCATCAGCATCAGATGCAGCATGACAAAGGGCTTTCCCCAGTCCAGGTGCATTACCGGAGTCATATGGACAATCTATCTCCGTAACATCATCAGAATAAAGGAAAAAATGAACTCCCAATATAGGATTTCCCTTCAATATGAAATTTGAGAAGATTAGATGATTAATTACAGCTAAAACGAGACAGTCACTAAGACTAACTTGTGGGCGTAAATGAACCAGAAAGATCATGAATCACCATAAAGTTAAACACAGCAATAATACATGAAACATAAAAGAGGGGACTCAATATATTAAGTACTCGAAATTTATATGAAAGGTAGCTGTCAAATTATACTCTTAACTAGCAAACATAATAGAGGAACAGACGCATGTTGGAACAATGTGCACGTGTAAACTAATGTGGAATGTATGAGAGAAGGTCCCATTAGCAGAAAAAACGTTTTGTTTCTTAGTAGGAAAAATATTATAGCAAGAGTTTGCATGTCAAACAAATATATAACAAATATAGATGGGGATCTCCAACTAAAAAAAATAACTGTAAAGTTTTAATCATTCATATAACTTGCGTCCAGGAAACACATACCAAAAAGGAGAGAGAAGACTGAGGGGAAAGAAAGAGCAAATGATCTTAGATTACGGTTATATTCCAAACAACCAGAAATTTAATATGAATAAATTGGTGGTTTTTTAGCTGCTAAAACCAAGGTCAAAGAACTGAGAGAGGCCATAAGTAAACAGTTGCTAGAATTTTACCTGAGCGACCACATATCCTCGAATGTCATAGCCACTTACAAAGAATATGTCATTGACAATGCCATTGTCAAAGCCTAATTCCACCTGCATTGCATATTTGCAAATGGATATAAAGTGATTTCATCATATAAGAACAATGAAAACAGACGAGCATTCTCTTCACTCAGAAAAGGAGGTCGAATGAGTAAATAATAACAAGAGAAGTGTCATGAAAAAATAGAGCAAGGAAAAATCAGCGGAATGTAATTACCTCATCTGAACCAATGGTATCAATATTTAAATCATGACGTGAGGCACGAATCTTATACTTCCCTACAGCCAATGTTAAAAAATAGAAGCCTCAGATTGAAATAGAAACACGTTAACCATCCAAACTTTATATTGGAAAGTAGACTGCTTCCTCTGCAAAAGCCAATACTTGATTACTTGACCACCATACACGGCATACTTGCATTGATGATTCAAAAAGAGATTCACATTGAGATGATTATGCAGCATGTTTAATGTTTTAGTACATTGAGTTGACTGGTTTCAACTCACAGCTTTGAATAGAATATACTATATAAAAAAGGTTACTTGTCTAACTCATGGAACTATTTGATGTGAGACTACAAGTTAAAATTTAACAATTAAAGCAATTGAAGAATAAAAAACAAAGAGGAAAGAAAAGACAATATATAACATGGAGAAAGCCAAGACAGCCTTCTAAAGTGACTGAGCTGGGTGCAAATCTACCAGCAAAACTAAATCACTTGACACTAGTCAACTCTTTCTCAACAATGATGAGAGCATGTATGCTACAGAATGCTGGAAAGAAATTGGAAAAGTAATAAGACCTGGAATGATGTTTTTAAATGAGTAACTTCCTGCTGATGTACTTAAAACTGAAGAGACCACATCTCCACTAGGAGAAAGAAGTTCAACATTCACTCTTGATGGACCACTATCTTTGAGTGAACAGCTATCCCCAGAAGTAGCTCCTACAATTCTCCCATAAACTGCGAACCTGCATATTTAGTAGGTTACTGAAACTAAAGACGATCAATATATGGAAGGGGCAGCGCCAATGATATAGTGGAAAGAATCCACGAGTTAGGAAAATACATCAACTGGTTAGAAACTGTTAGTTACAACAGGATAGACTGAAAATTTAGAGATTTTACTTGGAAAATATTACCTACCCCGTAAATCGAAAATTTATATCTTCATTGGCATTACACCCAGTATCATCCACAACAACTGGTACCTGACGAAAGATCGGATCAATATATAATTATAACTAAATACTCCATATCTTGTACAGGTACATCATATTCTACTAGAGACACTTATTATTGAGAAGAAATAAAGAAGCTCTAACTTGTTCGGGGTCACACTTCCATCCATCAGGCCCCTTGACTTTGATGACATAAGAACCCTGAGATAAATAAGCAACATATTCTCAAAATAAAACAATTATAACTATAACAGAAATGATATGAGAATACTAACTAAAAGCACAACTCAGGTGAAGTGTTTCACAAGTCAACGTAACTCCCCATTGGAATATTCAACAACTGAAAGAACTGAATCTTGAAATTTTATTCAAAAAAAGAATAAAAAATTTCAAGCCCGATTCAAACTTTTATAAAATCAGTTTCAGTTAAAAATAGCTACTTCTGACATAAAAAAAATAATGATAATAAAAAGTTAACTAATTATGGCGCATCAAGATTGCCAACTGTTGGTTTATTTGTCTTGTGTTGGTTATTTGTGTAGTCCATTTGTGGACTTGGACCACTTTTGGGCCCAAGTTATATATAGTATTAAAACCTGATAAGAAATTATGTTGCCACAAATCAAGTTGGTATCATAGTCAAACCAACCCTAATCCTGTACAAACCCACCGCCACCTTCCTCCCGTCGTCGCCACCGTGATCCCGCCGCCGAGCACCACCGCCAGAGTACGCCTGTCTCGGGTTCTCTCAGATCCAGGCCGGAAACGGCCGTTTCTGACATCTATCACGGCCCAACAGGGGCGGAAACCACGCGTCACCCGCGGCAGTTCCCGGAAATTTTTGGGCGCGTCCGCCAACACCGTCCACGGCGACCACAACGATTGGACTCACCGCGCCAGGAGCTTTATGTGGGTGCCAACACGTCGCACCGCCGACGACGAAAAGGAAAAACAAAATCTCTTGTTTTAGTAGCTAATCGCTTCTGTCAACTCAGCTTTCAGTAATGTTATGTCATTTGATGGTTATTCGTGTATCAGTGGATATGTTTGAGTATTTACGTATGGATTGTCTAAACTTGGGAGTCCAATTAAGCATGGTGTAGATGTTAATTATTGTTATGGTGTAGTTGTGGTGAATGTGATTGGAGTGTTGTGTGGGTGTTTATTGGAGGCGATTGTGCGGTTGTTGAGTGGTATTTGAGAGAGAGGGGAGAAAAGAGTGTGATGTGATGGGAAAACGGTTGAAAACCTAGGCGAAACTCGATCCTTCACACTGCACCTCATCCATGGCATTGTGCAGGGGTTGAGTTCTTTGGTTATGCACACTGTTGCACCTACCATTCAGATCAAGCTTGACCTACCAATTGTTGATTTGATACTGGAGGAGACTCGAATAGAGTTACATTCTGAGCCTAGTGTTGTTTCACGTGCCAAAGCTTCGGTTACTCCAACGTTGGTTGCATGCACACCTGCTTTGAAGAGGAAGAGTTGCAGTTGGAAAGAGAATCGTAACTATTTCAACTGCGGCAAGATAGTACATTTGATGGATTCATGTCCCCAACCTAGGAGAGATAGGAATTCTGGATGGAGAGGAGGACGTGTACAAGGATGCAACCGTGGTTGGGGTGGCAGGAGATGTGGAGTTCGAGGTGGTGGACAAAGAGGCTATCGTACAAACATGACTGTGGATGTGGAGGAGGATGAGTTTGGAAGAGTAGGAGATGGTCCAGCCACTATACCAGATACATCTGGTATTGTTTCTTTTCATACGAGAGGTACGTATGACACTATCGCGCTTATACGGTCTAACCATTGGCTCC
>JAOWBN010178085.1:0-17516 GCA_028565015.1 Pinguicula moranensis
AATATGCCAGCCCAGGTGACTACCTTGAACATATTCGTTACCTAGTTTCATCTTTCTTTCGTTTATTCTTATCCTTCATGGTAGTCTTGAGAATAAACCTAAATTTGCTTACTTTTCTATCGCCAGATCAGTAACCAATCTTAATGACAATTTGGATAATATTTGTGGGGTTTATCAGGCAAGACGATTGCCATATATCGCGGCTGATATTCTAGCTACTGTACCCGATCCTGGTGCCATGGCTGCAGCTTCTTGGTACAGAGCGGCTGCTTTAGCTGTCAAGAACATGCACCAGGTGTTTTCATGATATCTGAAAACCATTACATCCTGCGGGTGCCTCTTTTTGGTCATAGAGTAGACTTGTGAGGGCATTTTTGTACCTCACTTGCCAACTGATGAACCTTTCCGCTTGTGCTTTTGATGCATAAAGCTGAGAGAGTGTAAAGATTCATACTAATTCGCCATAGTCCATACTGAAATATAAAATGGAAATATCTTGTGGACCATGTGTTTTGTGTGAAGAGTCGAACACCAGGTTTGTAAACTTCCTATTCTTTGCTTTTAATATGGTCGAGCATGGGTTGAGTTGAAGAGTATTCTAAATGTTTATTGGATGATCAAAGACCCAACCTTAGCCTAGTACAACTCTATGATGACATGGAGTTTTCATTCCATCCATCCCATCCATTATATATTATTTATTCGCAATATTAAACTGAAATAAATTCGCCAATATAATTCAATTACAGTCTGGACCAGCTGCACCTCGACAATCACTACAGGCTTAGATATGTATTTTCTTATATAGGTAGAGCTTCGAATTTGTAATTTGGTATGCCCATTTGTTCATTTATACCTATTTCCGGTGTGAATGTGAGGCCTGGACCTCCAGTTGAGCTAGCACGTTCTTCCGCAATAATCAGTACAATAATTTGTCTATGGTTCCAGATGGACGAGGAACTAAACGCAAAGTTGCAGAATTGTGTTCCCATTGCTTACTGGCAAAGCACATGAACAACCAGTATGAGTAATCGAAAATTTGCAACCTGGCATATATTCTTTACTGTTGACTCAAGCTAGTTATGCATTATAAAATAGTGGTTCTTTCTTTTACTTTGAAGTGAATGGTCTTTAATGTTATTGACTACGAAAATTCCAAAAAAAATATTATTTGTTATGAAATAATTGCAAATTTCACAGACACATTAGAGTAAGACGATGATGAATAAATGTAGATAAAAATAGGAGAAATTTTATTCCATTAATTTATCATCCAATAATCACAATACAATACATGCACCAATATATATATAGGCTTCAATAAATGGATAAGGTATGATGGTTGGAGGGAGGTTATCGGACATTTGGATAATAATAATAATAATAATGAACAACAGAGGTGAGAGTTGATATACCCACCTCATCTTGACTTCTCGGGTAATGTTGCTCTGGCCTCTGCACCCAAAGGTATGTGTGATTTCGTAGTTCAGGTATCCTTTCCCACTACTTACTCCTCAGAATGAATCATTGACTCTAGGGCTTCTGGATACGTGACAGGTGTTGCTAGAGTGTTCAGTTCTTATACTCCCCTAAAAGTCTCGTTAAATGTCAAGACAATTGATTGTACGAATCAGCCAGTGGTTGGTAAGGGTACAATACGTTGTACCAACACTTTGAATTTGTCCAAAATATTGCATGCTCATTCATTTCCAGTAAATCATCTTTCTATAAATGTCATTGTCGCCAATTAAATAGTAATGCTTTGTTTGATATTCCCTGGGTGATCTTTTGGGAGAAGAGGATGGGCACACTTGGGACTGGAACATTGCGCAGTGACTTGTGGTACATGGATCGAAAAGGAATATACTCGACCCTCTCATCTTTAGTGGAGAGTTCTGGAGGAGACAAGAAATGTGGAGGATTTAATGTTACTCTACCATAATCGTTTAGGTCATCCCTCTTTCTCCCTTTTGAGTCAACTGTATCCCCAGTTAATAAGGACAAACTGTTTTGTGTTGTGTGCAAGTTGGGCAAGCACACCAGAAGCTCTTATATTAGCTCTGGTTTAGGAGTTCTCATGTCTTTGATTTGATACATTTTGATGTATGTGGGACATTGTCCCACACCAATATTAAATGGATTTCGTTACTTTGTCTCATTCATTGATTATTGTTCCCGTTTTACTTGGCTATATCTCCTGAAAAATAAGAGTGATGTATTTGGTTACTTTAGAGATTTTCACATGGAAGTACAAATTCAGTATGTTGCAGTAGTGTATGACTTGAGATAGGATAATGTGATAGAGTATACCAACATAGCATTCACAGAGTATCTGTAATCACAAGGGATTAAGCTCCAAACCATTTGCCCATGCACACCAGAGCAAAATGGGGTAGGTGAGAGGAAGAATTGCAATTTCCTTGAGGTCTCTAGGATTATGATGTTCACGATAAATATCCCAAAGTGCTTGTGGGTAGAGGTCGACAAATGGGTCAGGCTAAATGGGCTCGACCCGTTTGGTGGCGTGCTGCCTCGGCAGAAACGGGCGGACCGAGCCCACCCGTTTCGTGAGCAGTGCGGGTGCGGGTCAGCCAGCCAGCCCGTTTACATAGAATAAAATGCATAAAATTGCTTCAGACCAGATTCAAACCCATAGTCAAATTGAAAGCTAGAAAGTATCCTAACCACTGACCTACAATGTTGTGATGGTTAACCAAATGATTTTATTATATATAAACGCATTTATTTTCTTAAATTTGAATATAGAACTTTGTCCCATACAAATTTCACACAAACGTTTCTCTCATTTATGCCTATAAATACTCTACTCCTCTTTCCCATTTACTCAAATCCAATTTTCAACCTTATTAGGTAGAAAAAGGATTTTCTTTAGTAAAAATTTTATAAATTAAAAATATAATAATAATATTAATTAAATAAAATAAAATAATTTTTTTTATGGGTTATGGTGCCAAATGGTTCAAACGGGGCACACTCATTTTAAACTCGTACCAGTTTCGTTCGGCCCATTTTCGAAAACGAGCCCAACCCATCCGGCCCATTTTTAAATACGGGCCCAACCCGCACCACTAGTTTTCCAAACATGTATGGGCCGTGCCTGAAAAATAGGCACGTTAACCCGTGATGGCCCGCCCCACCCGTATGCCGACCTCTACTTGTGGGGATAAGCAGTTCTGACAACTACCTTTCTGATTAATAGTATATCATCCCAAATCTTGGAGTGAAAATCTCTATTTCAGACCTGGAATGGTACGAAAGGAGACAATATCCCCTTGAGGGCTTTTGGCTATGTATGTTTTGTGCAGAATAACAGGTCGGGGGTAGGAAAATCAGACCCGATAACCATCAAGAGTGTATTTGTGCGGAACTCAACCACTTAGAATGGGTATGTTTGTTAGAGTCCAGCTGAGCGAAGATTGTTTGTGAGTATGGATATTACATTCCGATAGCATGAGCCATACTTCTTACATGGGGCATCCTCGCATTTTGAGAACTCGCTTAGAGGTATACGGTGAAAGAGGTGAGCGACAGATAGTGAGGGTTGGGGACATTTCTTATCCTTATCCGGTTAGTAAGACACAAACTTTAGAGCAAGTGGTGGAGGTGTAGATTGATGAGGAGTTTGATCGTGAGAGGGAGATTCACGCTTAGGGGGAGCCAGAGTTAGTGTACACGAGGCATCACCCACATGCCCAGTGGCAGAGGTGAGAGGAGACCAAAGAGTCGCCTACGCCTGTCCCATGCCCAGTGTCCTTGCTTGCTTCGACTCTGGGGGCACCCTCTTCTTCAGCACCTACCATAGACCCACCAGTTTATTAAGTGGTATTATTCTTTTCCCTGATATTATTCCTTACAACCCCCAGTCGATTAGGCGAACTACTCGCAGCAATGCGGGGGTCACACCTGACCAATATCTATTTCTTACTCACATATCCCCAAAACATGAAGCATTCATTACATTTTTGAATATTGTCTTGATTCCTGAGTGTTGACAGATTGCTAAAGGAGATTTGAGGTGGAGAGCTACCATGATTGAGGAGCTTGAGGCTCTTGCGAAGAACAAAACCCGGCAGCTCTTGTCATTGCCATCTAGAAAGAAGACAGTTGGATGCAAGTGTGCCTTTAATGTGAAGCAGAATCAGGAGGGCATCGTTGAACGATATAAGGTATAGTTGGTGGTGAATGGTTACAGTCAGGTCTATGGATGAGACCTTCAAACGAGTGGCAAAGATGAGTACAGTCAGGACCCTTGTCTCTATAGCAACAAATAAAAGATGGAAGTTACACCAACTTGATGTGAAGAATACATTTCTTCATGATGACTTGTTGGAAGAAGTGTACATGGAGATTCCCCTGGGCTTTGGCACCAGCCAGACGACTGGTAAAGTTTGCAAGCTCAAGAAGTCATTGTATGGTTTGAAGCAATGTCCTCAAAATTGGTTTAACAGATTCAGGAAGGCTATGGTAGGCATGGGGTACCAACACATCAATGTTGACCATACTATGTTCTCCAGACGAGATGGAGGTCATGTCACAATACTTGCCATGTATGTGGATGACATGATCATCATTGGTGATAATGGGGATGAGATTGCGAAGCTGAAAATGAAACCGGGAATATAGTTTGTGGTGAAGGAATTGGGCCAACTGAAATACTTCATAGGGATTGAAGTTACTCGTGGGCCAGAGGGAATGTTTTGTCCCAAGGAAGTACGTTTTAGACTTGCTACAGGAGACAAGTATACTAGGTTGCAAGCCTGCTAGTATGTCGATTGATCATAGATCAATGCTGAGTGCATAAGCAGGTGAACCGGTTGATAGAGAGAGATACCAGAGATTGGTGGGTCGTTTAATATATCTAAACCATACCCGACCAGACATATTCTTTGTTATGAGAGTGGTGAGTAGGTACATGCATGATCCTAGGAAGGGTCACCTAGATGCAGTATACCAGATATTGAGGTATCGGAAAAGTGCACCTGGGAAGGGGTTAATCTTTCGAAAGAATGGGCATCTAAACATTGAGGGTTACTGCGGTTCAAACTGGGCTAGTTGTGCTGATGACATGAAGTCCACGTTTGGATACTGCATGCTCGTTCTACATCAAAAGCAGAGTATAGAGCCATGACCCCCAGTGTTGCAGAGATGATCTGGTTGAGATCCATGCTTGTGGCGCTTAAGATGGACCAGTATTGCCAACAATCCTGTGCAGCATGATAGAACCAAACATGTGAAGATTGATAGGTTCTTCATCAAAGAGCAGTTGAGCAGTGGACTACTGGAGTTGAGACACGTAGTCACCAATGAGATTTGGATAGACTTTGTGATAAGATGAGTTTAGTGAAAAAAATTCTCCCATTTTGACGGGGAGTGTTGGTATTTCGTCTAAATTAAGGACCTGAGTGCAATTATGGAAAGCTATATGTATATATGCCTTAGGGCTATTTTGAAATAAACAAGATTTCGGTTATATCTTTCAATTTTATCAACACAAAGTTGTAGGATTAAGTGTTTTAAGGCCCTAAATTTGAAGAGATTAGGTATTCGTGGAGACCTAATCTCTCTTCTCAATACCAAATGCTTATAAAAGTTTGTTCGTCTCGAAAAATTAATGGTTAACGATGTAGTAAACGAGAAGCCAATGTCCCGTCTTCCTGATCCAACAGTTTCCCACCAAATTTGAAGATCCTTATATTGTCATCCACGAACTTACATTGGGATCACATGCATACATTAGCAATGCTTCACAGTTTAGAGGTCCTCAAATTGAAAGAGTATGCTTTCAAGGGGGTGGGAGAACAGTGGAAGGTCGTTAGTGCTGGGTTTTATTCCCTTCATTTCCTGCAAATTGAGCGCTCAGATCTTAATATTTGGATACTCTCTGATGTCTCAATATTATTGTTGAATGGATTATTTTCTTTCATTATGTGTTACACTATTTTGTTACACTAAAATGCTTCTCAACACAAAGGAATCTGCTAAAAATACTTCCAGAATCACATTGTCATTTTATTTGGGTAAATACAATCACAATAGGCATGTCGAATTGGGTTCACATTGTATTGGCCACTCATTGTGAATGATTCCTTGACATCTCCAATGATCATATTAAATCCGAAATCTCAACTTAGATTTACAGAACTTATTCTTGTTGACCACATATATAGATTGCTAGATTATTGATAGTTAACAAATGATGGTGAGGAAGAAGAACGAAATATGTGAAAATGTGTATCAATATGTTCTAGTCGCAAGACATTGCTTGATAGGAAAACATATGATCTAGAAATCTATGGCAACTATGTTAAAGATAATATGCAACAATAGGAGAGCATATATCTATGAGCACGAATTGGGTGGAATATATATTAATCACATAGATTGCAGATGACAAAACATACTCCGCAACCACCAATTGTTGCATATACATGAGCATCAACTGTTGTTAACTTCATTACCATCTAGGAATTCTCAATATTTTACTAACATATGGTCAATAGGTCTCATGTGGTGCCACATTCATATACAACAATACAACACAACATACCAGTATATTTTCAACTAAGTTGAGGTCTTTGGGGTCAGATGTAAGCAGCCTTACCCTTGTAATTATACAAAGAAGTTGTTTCTGTTGCGATCCACGATGCGTTGCGTCATTTGAAATATTAAGTTCTAGCAACTTCACTAGTAGAAGCAGTGCAATTTAATATAGTTATTTTGATATAGTCCATTTGCAATGGATATCAAGATATAGCATATGCATCGGCTGAATACCTGAAAACAGAGCGAGGACAGCCACAAATCGTCGTCAAGAATAAATTCTTCATAATTTTCAAAAAGCTCATTCAAAGTGATGGTGTGTATGGGTATATAATTATCAGAGAACTCATTTGAAGTGGAATAATTTGTACAAGATGAGCAAGATTTCTTTCGTAAGAATGATAATCAAGCAATCATATTCTTATTTATGGCAACACCAGTGAGATTTGTTACACGAGTCCTGCTTTCTGTCAGATACTCTTGAGAGAATCGTTGAATTCCCCTTGCTCTCTTCTTATGCATACCTAAACTGCGAATCACCTCTTCGAACTCATGGGAACCTTGGTAGCAAACTTAGCATTACGACATAGCTGAAAAAGTTTAGATATTACTCTCCCAACCTACATGAATCCCAACTAAACAGTCATTGCATTGCATGGTACACCAAGATATTTTTCCCATTTAACATAGACAGATGTAAAGCAACTTATATCTATATTTCACAAAAAAAAAAACTAATGAAAATTTCCCACTCAATGGTATCTATGCGGCATCTTATACAAGAATCTTAGGTGAGGTTATGCCTTTCATACATGCATCCCAACAAAAGATATGTGGAGAACAAAAATGAAATATTACCCTTGAAGATGACATTAGCATAATTGGATCACTAACCTGTAGACCAGTTGTCTGATAAAGAAGCATTCATGTAAAAACTGAAATTTTGGTGCAGAATCTACAGCAAATTTGGAAGGAAAAGTGATTTTCCAATGGAACCACTGTTCCCACCTTTTCTTGTATTTTTCAATTAAAAGTTTTCAACTTACAATTTGTACCGATTTTGACTTTATACAAAACTAAAACCAAAAAATGTTTCTCTTAACTAGTGCGCTTTTCATAAGTGAATTTCTCAAGCTAGCCGTCCGGTCAGTCATGATCGAACGGATGCGATTTGTTCTGGCAATTCAGTCGATCTTCATCATCCGCTTGTGTCTGCAGAGCACGGTGCCGCCCATCTTGCACATTTGCATCCAGCGAAGCACTCCGTCTTTGATGGCCATTATCTGATCCAATCATATTGTTCAATAGGCCATCCTCAAGATGAATGTTCCAAAGGCTCATCTTCGACAGTATAGATAGAAATGGGCCAATAGATAAGGACTTTGTAAATATGTCTGCCAACTGAAACTGAGAGGAAACATGTTGTAGTCGGATGGGTCCAACTTTAAGCTGAGAGTGAATCGCATGACAGTCAATGTCGATATGTTTTGTAAGCTCATGAAACACTGGGTTCGCAGCAATGTCAATAGTAGCCTTACTATCGCACCAAAAATCATTGGTAGAGAAACAGAGTGTTGGAAGTCCTTCAAAATATAGCTAATCCATTGGAGTTCTCCAACTATTGCTGTCATTGCTATGTATTATGCCTCTACCGAGGAACAAGAATTCGTTTCTTGTTTCTTAGACTTCCAAAAAATCAAACTAGAACCCAAGAAGACGCAGTATCCTGTTAGAGAACGCCGAGTTGTCTTGCAATTACCCCAGTCAGCATCACTAAACACTGTGAGCTGTTGTGAGTTGGCGCTAGGATAGAACAAGCCTAAGATGGACTGTCCTAACAAATATTTCAATACATGTAGCATTGCGTGCCAATGGGAGTTATGCGGCTCATGAATGAACTGTGAGATCTGCTGCACAACATAAGTAAGGTACCCAGCACCCAGTATATTCCCAACTAAGTTGAGGTCTGCGGGGTCAGATGTACGCGGACTTACCCTTGTAATTATACAAAGAGGTCGTTTCTATTGCGACCCAATATGCATTGCGTCATTTGATGTATTAAGTTCCAACAACTTCACTAAATAGAAGCATTGGAATTTAATAGAGCTATTTTGCTCTAGTCCATTATTAACACAAAGCTAAAAGAATTATCAATGATGACTCTTTCAGCTCCATTTGCAATGGACAAAGCACAACATAAGTAAGGTCACGACGAGTATAATTCAGGTAGAGTAATTTCCCAACCAAGCGTCTATACTTCTCCGGGTTATGATATAGTGGAGAAGTATTTTCACCCATTGCTCCAAACTTGAGATCTCACTGAAGGGGATTTGAAGTGCTCACACTGTCAAGCATGTTGACATCTTGCATGAGGTCCTTTACATACTTACGTTGACTGATATAGATCCCTTCCCGAGACCGAGCTATTTCCATTCCCAGAAATTATTTGACTTTACCAAGATCTTTGATACTAAATACCTCATCCAAGTATCCTTTCACTCGTTGTAGTTCACTGTCATTTGTTCCAGTTAATAGAACATCATCAACATACACTAACAGAAAAAAACTGAATGTAGCATTATGCATTGTAAAGAGATAGCGGTCATGACCTGACTGCTGAAAACCAAATTGGTGCAGCTTCAAGGTAAATTTCATATTTCATTGCCTCGACGCTTGTTTGAGGCCACATAGAGACCGGTTTATCCGGCACACTTACCCTTTCTTAGCTTGTGTGTAACCCAAAGGAGGGTACATATATACCTCATCATCCAAAGAACCATGCAAAAAAGCATTGTTCACATCAAACTGTTGGATACTCTAACAGTTAGACGTTGCTATGACAAAAACCAGATGCACTGTCACCATTTTTGCTATGGGACTAAATACTTCATTGAAGTCTTCTCCAACTTGGGTATATCATTTTGCAACAAGATGAGCCTTGTACCTGTCTATGGAACCATTAGGCTTACACTTCACTTTATATACCCATTTTGAGCCGATTGCTTTCTTCCTTGCTGGCAACTCATTCAGTTCCCAAGTATCATTGTCCTCTAAAGCGTGTAGCTTTGTAGTCATAGCATCAGTATTGATTGGATCGATCCTGGTTATAATTCTTAAGCTCACAAACTGCAGATAGATTCCCAACGATTTTATGATATTTGTTTGTGAACTGACAAGTTCTATCTGAAGGTACCATATTTGTAGCTTGCAATGATGAACATGTGAAAGTCTTCAAGACAAGTAATAGGCTTCTTATCTCCCTGGCTTCTCTGGAGAGATGGTACTGTAGGTACATTGTCTACAGAAGTTATTGGAACATTGGTTGATGAGTTACTATGCTCCAATGGTTGTTCTGGCACTTCATAAAGAACTTCAGGTTCCACCTCTACTCCATCAACTGGTTGTGTAGGTAAGTTAACAATTTGTTCTTAGATCTACCAAAGACAATAGTTCAGGCAAAGTATCATCAGAGGACTCATCAAAATATGTAGATGATGTTGGTTATGGCAATGCAACAATGGAACATGGTGAACCGGGGAAAATAGATTTGTGGAAGATGACATCTCTAGATATAATAAACTTCCTTTGCAGTGGAATATACACTTTGTAGCCCTTCTGAACAGGAGAATATCCTACAAATATTCCCTTGAAAGATCTGTGATCAAATTTATCCTTCAATGGACCATTGTTTTCTATGAAACACAAGCTTCCAAACACCTTCAGATTACTCAAGTTTGGCTTGTGTCGATGATGGATCTCAAAAGGAGATTTTCAACCATGCATTCTGCTTGGCCATCTATTCAACAGGTAAGCAATTGGCAAAACTGCTTCACCCCATAAAACCTTTGGTAGTTTTGATAGGATTAACAATGCACTGGCAATCTGCAACAAGGTTCTGTTCTTCTCTCCACACCCCCATTTTGTTGAGGGGTGTATGGACACGTCTTTTGATGCATGATCCCCTGATCACTGAACATAGTAGTGCACTGCTCATCGGGAACTTCTGTACCATAATCTGTTTGGACAATCTTCACATGCCCTTGATACTATGTTTGAGCCATTCTGAGAAAGCTTTGGATCAAACACGACACTTGATGTTTAAATCGGAAGATATGCATCCATGTGCACCTATTTTTGTCATCAACTAGAGTCAAAAAGTAGTTGCAATTGTTTAGTGAAGGTCCTTTATAGGGTCCCCAAACATCAAGGTGAATATGATCAAAACAATTCTCAGACAATCTTGTACTGTTTGGGTAAGAGATCCTGCATTGTTTTGAAAAGGGACAAATTTCATACAAACCAAGCATATCTCTCATTTTTGCATAAATAACATAATCATGTAGATGTTCTAGTACATCAATAGATGGATGTCCTAGCATGTTGTGCAACATATCCAAGGTTACAACATCACAAACATGGCTTCCATTATTCAAAATTACAGGTATTTCTACTCCACATGCAACATGAAGCAAAGATGGTGAGTGAACGACCTGCATCTTGCTGATGAACGTTGGGTCAAAGTATTCTTTGTTCAATATATACAACTCTCGGATTACTGTCCCAGCTGCTACAACCTTGAAGCTTTTAAGGTTGTGCACCAACCAGCTGTTAGGGAGAAAACTAAAACCTACATTACTACACTGAGACAGTTTCCTCCTTGACAATAGGTTATATTTGAAATTGGGCAAGTACATAGTAGATTGAAGTGCCAGGGAAGTGCACAATGGCACATCACCAGTGCATATAGCATTTGTTATGCTTCCATCAGGTAGCCAAACTGGCGTCAAACTCGTGCAGGACCTGTGGTTAGTCAACATGCTAAAACTGGTGCACATATAATTAGTAGCACCTGTATCTACAATCCATTCTTCACATGATATTTCATCACTCTGCAACAATTTAAGTGATGATAAAACAGTTGTACCTAAGAAGTCATTGAAATGTGCCATGTTGACCAAGTTCCTATCCTGATTATCCACAACACCCTTCCTTTCGACACACGCTGCAACTCTCTTTTGTAAACCTTTTATGACTTCATACGGATTAGCTTTCTCACTACCTTTCTAATCTAGAGGAGTATCACTGCTACTCCTTACTTTTTCAGTATCAACTTGGTTTGTCTTCTGATAAGTCTTACCATTCTTTTTCGGCTCGTCATACCTATCTGGATATCCAATTTTCTTGAAGCAAGTGTCTATGACATGCCCATGTTTTTTCATAGTGAGTGCAAAATAGAAGTCAGTTTATCAACCTTCTGAAATCCACTCTTTGGCTTAAAGCTACCTTCTTTCTTCCATCCACTCTCACCCGGTCATTTTGTCATCATAGAGGATCTGTTGTAGCCATGATATTGACACTTGTCAAAAAAATTCTGCAGCAACAATCATGTTGTAAACCTTGTCAATATGTGGCAAGGGATCTACATTAATGATCTAACTTATATTAGATTCATAAACCTCGTTTAATCCTATGAGGAATTCAATCACTCTGTCCTCATTGTCCCCTTTCTTCAACAATTCTCCTAATTCACCTTCAGCCTGTGGAATAGGCCGAATTTGGTCACATTGATCCCATACATGCTTCAATCTACCGAAAAAATCACACAGATTACATTCCCTTGTCTACTCAAGGCAGCTGATCTCTTCAATTCTTACAGATGTAGTAAATTCATTGTTCCTAGCCTGTGTGCAAGACTATTCCACAACTTCCGTGCATCATTTATAAACATGAAAGATTTTATCAAATCAGAAGAAATAGAACTTCTTATCCAAGAACAAACCAAACTGTTTGTTCTTTTCCACTTCAAGATAAAAGGAGATTCCTTCTCAGGCTTCTTCAAGGATTCATCCACGAATCCTATTTTTATCTTAGCTTCTAAAGCCGAGATCATTGCATTCTTCCACTGTAAGTAATTTTTATCAGTCAAAAGAATTGAGACAAGTTGCATACCCGGACTGTCAGATCCATGCACCAACAACTGTTCTTCCATCTAGGGATGGCCAAATGGGACCGCGGGATTCGGGATTTCCCGAATCCTGCGGTCCCGAATCCCGAACTTCCCTAAAAATTTGGGAAGTTCGGGATTCGGGACGGGACCGGGAATGGGTATCCTAGTCCCAAAATATTTTGGGATGGGAACAGGAATGCCCATTCCTGGTCCAGAATTTTTTTTTAAGTAAAAAATTCGGGATTTTCCGAAGTCCCGAATCCCTAACTTCCCGAATTTTTCGGGACTTCGAGAATACGGGATGGGAACGGGATTTGGCTTGTTAGTCCCGAAATATTTCGAGACGGGAACGGGAACGGGTAATTCCCGTCCCGTATTTCCGAATGGTCATCCCTACTTCCATCAAATCTTCCAACTACTTCAATCTACGTTCTTTCTCCATTAGCAGTTGCGCAGCTTCTTCAGCCATTTCAATTTGAGCAAATTGCCTGTTTGATCAATGGGATTCTTCGAACTATGGTGTAGATTTCCCAGAATCCAAAACACTTTTTTTTGATATTGAGGTATCCGGACATGGTATCCTAGTGGTGGCTCTACTTTCTGGTTTACCAAAAGGTACAGAGATCAAACCCTGCTGGAGGATATTTCGGGGCTAGACCTACTCAGGCTTCGGCCTGAGTTACTAAGAAGTGCATGGTAAGACCGAGTTGTGCACTCCTGAGGATTAGTTGGATATGTGAAGATCAGTACTGATTCAACCCATGACTCTGATGTCGTGTAAAAATTGAAGCCTTGGTACAGAAACTGCAACAAATTTGAAAGAAAAAGCGATTTTTCGTTGTTTCCTCTATTTTTTGTATTTTTCAATTAAAAGTTTTTAACTTACAATCTGTACAGATTTCGACTTTATACAAATAACTCAGACTAAAAAACTTTTCTCTAAACTAGTGCGCTTTGCTTATGAAACATACGACTTGTTCTCGGAATTCAGTCTATCTTCATCATCCGCTTGCGTCAGCAGAGCACGGTGCTGCCCATCTTGCACAGCGAAGCATTCCGTCTTTGATGACCATTCTCTGATCCAATTATAGGGATCGAAGGCATGATCTTCTTGGAGAAGATTAAGGTGACCGAGGAGGTATCCAAGGGTTATTCGGAGATTTTCTTAAATAAGCTTCATATAGCTACTCTACCTCCTCTTCTTACCCTTGTTTTTTCTCTAGATGCCAGAGCACCAACTTTTTCTTGTACTTGTCTCTCCTTTTTGACCTTCTCACAACTTTGATTGAGCTAACTGAAATCCTAACATCAACCACATCACCTGCACATGAGAAACCATTACTGTAATAACACCAATTTTCTAAAGAATATAATAAATGCAATTGGTAGTCACCAATCACCATACAAATCGAACTTAAAACTCTATATTGCAAACACCAAATCACACAACCCAGAGCATGTAAGCACCGCAAAAAAACAGCCGTTACCTTCTGTAATCGCTGGGAATCCGGTTAGTCTTTCTCCGTTACCGAAAATCGTCCACTCCAACTCCATTTTTATAAATGGGCATCGTTTATTTAATTGGGCTATCATTCCTAATTAATTCTATTGAGCCAACTCTCCTCTACATTTTATCTAAGTCTTTCAGCCCAATATATTTTGCATCCCAATTTCTTAATCGGCCCATTGCATGATTAAGTCCAAAAATAAATATATAATCCCAATTTGTTTGCTGTCCCGGGCCCCTGGGATGGCTTTCGGGTCTTAGGTCGATGGGTTTGTGTTGCGTCTGCGTCTGGAGTTTGGATGGAAAAGGCTAATTGTGTCATGCGTGGATGTTGCTGCAAATTTCCATTGCAAGTACTTTGCTAAAAAAAGACTAACCTTATGGGCTTGGGCCTAGGTTAGGGCTCGGCAATTAGTAAGATCCTTGTAAGTTTCACTATTTCCCCGCATATCTTAGGCTCATTTCGAATGAAGTTTTCCTGATTAAAAAAGAAAAAAAAGAAAAAGAAAAGAGTAATCGAACTTTGCAAAACCAAACAAAATTGCACCATTTCATTTGTATTATCCTAAAGGATGGGAAAATGCCTGAGGATAATAGTGTAGTGGCATGGCATTAGTATTTCATGACTGATTGATAGTGGTTAATCGTCGTTTTTTGGGTGGTTCTTTGAGTTATTGATTACGATTTTTCATGGGATGAATCATAATCGAACCATAATGCAGTTTCTCTGAGTAAGTTATCTTTATCGATTTTCACTCTCTGCTCTTTGAAATATTCAAATGTTCACATTTTAGTGTAGCGCGAGTATTTTCTCCTTTTTTTAATCTATAGCATCAAGTTGCATATATCTGGCATCAAAAACCCCCAAACCAATTGCATTTCTTTTGCTGGGTATCATTTAATGCTTGTTTATTCATCAGCATTCTTGTTGTATTTTACAGATAGATTTGTCTTTGTTTATCGTGCGATTTTTTGTTCTGATACGATGAAACTTAAGAACAGTATTATATTATTTGTGTTTCATTTGCTACTTTACATGCTAAAATCACATACTTTAATCGTTTGAATAGACTCTTTTTGTCCTGAATATGATGTGTGGTTGTTGGGGTACGTTCTATCAGCTTGTCCATATACCATGGATGTAAATGGAACTGAAAATGGAAATATAAATTTGAATATAAATTCGAGGAATTGGGGATTTCTTGACCCCCCCCCCCCCCAACAGCAATAGTCAAGAGCCATTTGGGCCTTCAACTAATGTTGTCCATTGCTGAAAAGCCGGGTTTTGGTGGTGGTGCCGTACGTGAGAACCAGCATAGCTTCCCTGTTGTGGGCTCTACCAATGGTGGTACATTCCATCACCATCGTGTTGGTGGCATTTCTGAGTGTCATCATATTCCCACTGAGTATTGGATGAATCAGAACATAGACAAGTTTGTTGATGTTTTATCAGGAAATTTCCCCAATGCTTATTATCAACCAAGTTATGGCTTTTGGGGGGAGACCTCATCTGCTCATTCCATCCTCGTGCCTCAGCGGCTTGATTCACCAAAAGATGAACACATAATCTCTAGAATTGAAAAGGTTTGTGAGGAAAGAGATAATGGTGGCAATGGTTGTGGTATGATGACAGTAAAAAAGAGAGCCAGAGGAAAAGCCTCCAAATCTCCTCGAAGAGAAAAGAAACCAAGAACTAGAATTTCTCGGACTGAAAGCAATGAGATCCCTCCTCGTTCAAGGGCTCCGAAGAAGCATGCTGAAGTTGTGATCAATGGAGTCAACATGGATATTTCAGAACTCCCTATACCCGTCTGCTCCTGCACAGAAACACCAAAGCAATGTTACAGGTGGGGTTCTGGTGGTTGGCAGTCAGCATGCTGTACAACATGGTTGTCTTTGTATTCCTTGCCTCTGAGCACCAAGAGGCGGGGGGCAAGAATTGCTGGACGGAAGATGAGTATTGGAGCTTTCAAGAAAGTCCTAGAGAAACTGGCATCAGAAGGTTATAATTTCTCTAACCAATTGATTTGAGGAGTTATTGGGCAAAACATGGAACAAATAAGTTTGTTACAATCTGGTAATATTTTGTGGGTAGTTGGGTCACTCCTAGATTAATGCTGCGCATAAATGAATGGCCTTCCTGCAAGTTGTTTTGCAGTGAATGAGATTCTTTTTACCTTTATTCAGAGATTGGAGTGAACTTTCTTCAGAGTCTCACCATTTTGTAGTCCAATGAAACCAGAAATGATAGGGCACAAGAAAATTGAGCAAGAAAGTAACAAGAAAATTGACCAAGTCAGATCTAATGGACCCCCCAAGTGTTATATGTGCAGGCGACAATACATCAAGGAAGGCCAAGACATTGTAAGAAAATGGGTAAATGCCATTGCGTTGAGGTAGACAATGGGCGGCCAGTGACCTGCGAGAATGAATTCTGGAGGGCCGGGAGTTCGAGATATGAGAGTCCGAACGGTGAGAGTTCGAAAAGAGGGGAGTTCATGAGAATGAAGATTAGGGTCAGGGGGTCGAGGTAGTTTAGGTTTATATAGAGTAGCATGGTCCATAAATAAATAAAAAAAGCTAGGGTAGTTTGTTAGTCAGAAGGCAATATTGCAAAAGCCTTATTACAATCCGCTCAATTTTGGACGGATTGTAATAAATGAATGATCCATGAACAGTAACTGGTTGGTGGAATACAATTTCTCAACCCGAAAATGAAAAATTGAGTTACCAAACATATTGTGCGTGTGAATAAAACTCATATTCCTATATTTATCACCCCACAATCGATCTACCAAATTGACCCTAACAATTATATAGATAGTTTGGTGATTGTTTTGAACTATGATATCTTTTGGCTGAGAGAAAAATAAATAAAAATAAAAATTCATATTTGTTTTGTTTCTTTTGAATATATGCTTCTTAACAAGTTTTGAATATACTCGGGATTTTAACCAAAAATATATGGACACAACAAGACAGCTTATCCAGCAATCGGTTCGAGGAGAGGCTAAATGCCCTCTTGGACCTTGGTGGCTGTCGTCCGAGTAACAGGAGCACTCATGGTCGGTTTTAGTTGTAGGCATACGGGCGATGCGGGTTCACCGCCTGTAACGGTTAAACGTGCCATTTTATACGGCACACACCGCCCATTTTAGAAATGGGCCGGACAAAACCGGCCCATTTCTAAAACTGGCGTTACAGTTTTAAATCGTTTTGCAACACAGTTTCTATTTCCAATACGAAAGGCTCATTAAATCCTTTTTTTCTAAAATCTTTTTTCTTCCCTTACAGTAGAAATATAGAGCAATGTCAAGATTATTCTATGTTGTTCGAAATGAACAAAATCAACTTCTCTGCTTACCTTCACAAAAAGCTGTTGCTCACTGTTCGGGCAAACAGTTGCATTTTCCGGCTAGCCTCCTGTAACAAGCTGGATTTAGGCTTGTTACAAAGAGATTTGAAAGAGACGAATCCCTTCAGATCTGGTCGAGAATTTGG
>JAOWBN010178096.1:0-17515 GCA_028565015.1 Pinguicula moranensis
TCGAACCCTCGACCTCTAGGCAAACCCTGAGAATCGAAGGTCGCACGCTCAACCGTTAGGCTAGCATGCACCGTCATTATAAGCCAAATTTTATATATGATATAAGTATTTATATATTACAAGAAAAGAAAAAAAATGCACAGGTATGTTCCCAAGACTAGAGATCTCTATGTCCGATTTCTTGAGAATAAATTGTGTCACCCGCTCTTCCAACATACCCTCCAGTATAGCTAAGGGTAAATTAGGTATATGGCTCTCCTAAAATCATGAATGCACAACCATCTTCACATTCAGTTCATCGCCATCATCTGCTCTTCACCAAAATTAGATATCATGACTATCAACTTATCAATATCTTTTTTGGGGAATATTGATACATAACTCTTTTTATTTTGGTGAGTTATCGCTGTAAAATAGAGAGTATAATTGGATAAACAGGGTATAATAGTCCACTTACAAATCAATCTTCAACCCTCATCCACCTTCTAGTCTCATTGAATCTGTGGCACGCCAGTGAGCATTGTCTTGTTGGCCCTCTTCCGTGAGATAACTTGTCAATGATATTTTCTTTTCCATACCATCTCACTAAAATCACTTCTCATTCTTGTCACACTTTCTGTAGATGACATAGCTAGGTAGTGAGAGATGTCGATCTTCTAGCTTGCTTGCTTGCCAGTGGCAGTGGCATTATGTGGCTTCAGCTGGCCTCAATAGTATTGAATATTTTCATAGATTCTTGGTTTGGAAGTGTTCATCAGCGTGATTGAAGACATTCAACTTTCTTTTCAATCAGTTGGGAAGTATACAGAAATCTAATGGGTTGCCGAAAAATGATATAGCGCACGAAATGCACGAAAATGGGCGAAATGATCATTTTGCCCTCGTGTTAAACACACCATCCCTATTTAACACAAGAACAAAATAGTCATTTTGCCACTTTTCTTGCGTTCGTGCGACTGGAATTTCGTGCACTATATCATTTATGGGGGTTGCCCAACGTTAACGGCGGATTGGTACCGTGGATTAATGGTGGCGGATACAAAGGCACGACACCCATTAAAATAATGGTAGCAAAAGTGGTCATTACCACCATGCATAAGAAAAGAAAGAAAAAAATCTTGACCAATGACAATAGTGGTGACGAGGCGGCCACCCCATTAGGCAATCCTAGACAAAGATCGTGTGCTACTAGGGTTCGTTTGATAACCTGGTAAGGCTTATCTGACAATTATCTTGGTAGCGGATAATCGAATGATAATTATTTTTATCCTACATTTGGTATCCTGATAACAATTTTTAGAAGTTATGCCAAACCACCGTTTTGTAGCAATTTGTCTTGCACAAATTTACGGTAATTTAAGATAAAACATATTACTTTACCTCTTTATCCCTGAATTTCGTTTAAATTTCTTCACCCTAGATTGTAAAACCTCAAAAGAGATTTTATTCCAGCCCACTACCTGCTTCCAATTCACTTCTATCTATTCCGTGCAAAACAGATAATCACTCTTCAAGTTGTTGCTTTCATGGAACTGTTGGCCTCAGAATAGCCCACCAAATGAAGAGAATGATTGGATGAACACATTATGTAGCTTATCGGGTCTGTTTGAGAGCAGGGTTATGGCGAGTTTCATCTACTTGCATTTACTTTTCAATGTAGTTCTTGTTGTTGGCCAATAGTTATCAGAAGAGAATTTGTATGTCTCGGTGATTGGTGACTCTGGTATGAAGTCCCGAAATGCTAGATTTGCATTGGAAGCTTGGAATTCCTGCAATGAAGTTGGAGCAGAAGCGCCAGACATGGGGAGCTCGAGAATGGCTGATTGCACTGATGTTTACTAATACAAATGGTTGGCTTAGCCATGAGCTTTTCTGTCTTCTGGGTGCACGATTTTCTTGTCCAGGCGATGGGAGTTCTTCAACAATTTCCTCAAGAAATTGTGCGTTGCGCGAGGCTATTCGTCTCCTCAAATCGAGGGAGTAGGGTTCGCCTAAAAAAATTGGGGGAGAAGAGAAATTTGAAAAAAATTATATGGAATGGCATATCGTAATTAATAATAACAATAGGGGTAATTTTGGAATATGGCAAGAGGACGAACGAATGATAAAATCAAACCGAGTTATCCGGCACGTGATACAAAAACAGATTTTGATACCAAACGTCAGATAACGTAAGATAACTTGCATTATCCTATCGCAGGCCTGCTATCAAACGATGCTTTGGTGTAATTGAATTGGTGATCCATCCAAAATTCATCGTTCATAGAAGGTGTACACAAAAGTCAATTTCCTTGGGATTGAACCATAATTGTAAGGAGAATTCAAGATTGACCCATGAAGAAAAACCAGCTGAAAAATTGGAATATAATTGGACTTTAAGACAGTTGTGAATTCCAGTTGGAAATTATGAAATCTGTGTGACTGTATCCTTGTATTCTAGCAGAGATTCTCATTTCAGAAATCGGAACAACCAACCCATCATTCAGTTTACAAAATTTGTTTGTAGAAATAGTATCCAGTGAACTAGCACTACGAAAATAATTTAGGAATTTAGAAATGTTTGTATATCTCTATGTACAAAATATATATACTACACAAACGAGAGATAAGAGTAGAGCTTACAAGTAATTGATTCATGGCTTCCTTAGGGCAGAGGCTGCTCCCATGGCAACTGCCAATATGATTCCTACTCCAGCCCCAACAGAGGCACCCACAGTAGCTGCAGCCAAAGAATTTGATTTAGCTGCTGCATCACCACCTCCATCACCAGCAGCTGCACGTTCCTTGGCCATTTCCAGGAAAATGGTGTCTCTTGCAAGCTCCTATTGAGTAGTGATATGAGGGATCAGATAAGCAGGAAAGGTTTTTAATTTTTTAATAAACGCAAACAATGAAGTTATGACGCCACTTGAAAGAAATCGCAGGAGGAATCGTATCACTATCAACCTTCTACAGTTTTGAGTTGCAAGTATATAAGGAAATGATAATGAGAAGCTGTACCTGCAAAGTAGCTTCCTCATTAATGCGAAGCACTCGGTGGATAAGATGGCAGAGAGATGCGACACCCTCCACGGGAAGAATAGCCGGTTTCTTTTGGAAAGGCCTCCGTACAAGATTAACCGGAGCAAGAATAAGATTCCGGGATTTGCTTTGCTGATCAGGAGCTTTGTTTGCTTCATGCCATGATAGAGAATCGCCTGAACCTGATGCACTGGGCATGATGTAAGGGCATGAATTAATGACCTCGGTTGAGCTGGGTGATGATTGATAAGCCTGCATTACAGCGTTTATAGCCTCTTTTTGCTGGTGAGCACTAACAGAGAATTTGTTAGTTATAGCGAGGGCCCAAGGAACACCTAAAGATTTAGCTTCGTCTAAGAGGAGCGTCAGGGCAGGCGGTTGCCTCACATCGGACTGGCCCAGTCGAGGTATCCGATGGGATAAGTTGTGCACAAGGACCACCATATCTATTTTCTTGCTAAGATCACGTATTCCCTTCCACAACTCATCCCTGAAATGCGAAGTCTCTATATCCAAACTCTGCATCAGAAATAGAAAGGGATGCTAAACAATGCCCAGGAAACTTAGGACTATTTTTAGGGGGCAAAATGGGCATTAGAACGGACGCAGCAGCACAGACAGTCACCACACAAGAATTGTATGATAAAATCCCAATCAAACTATTTTGGACTTGCAAATCAATTGATAGACTAGGTTATGAGAGTCTCAGAAAGCAGATACCATAGAAATGACTACTAGAAATGACATGCGGTCAGAAGCTTCAGTGCATGAAGACAACTTGTTTCAAGATTTTAATACCAGCATATGAAGTAATACTGGGAACTAATAATCCATTATCGATATGAGAAAGCAATAATAGAAATGCCATGTCTATGAAATAGGAAAAACCTGCAAGTTTACGCCTGTTGAATCTGAATAGATCAATCCACCCGCAGTACCTTCTCGAACATCACCTTCTAAAGGAAATCTATCAATATTTGAAGTGCCAGTAGTTCTTCTGAGTTCCAAAATCGCCTTCAGTAGAGATGTTCTACCTGCACCCTGTGTGATCAAAAGCTTCAGTATTAAGAGTGACTGCCAAATAGAAGTATCTGGTAGACGGCCAGGCTGATAGTTTATATTACCTCGAGGCCAATTAGTCTCACCCTACGAGTTCTAGCATTGACCTTTTTGCCTACAGTTGAAAAATCTGTAGTACAAAATACTACAACATCACATAGATCGTCTGGATGGATGAGCTTGTCCTCCATTTCAGGGAGCATATTGTGCTTCAACTTCAGATCAGTAGAGCTTGTATCAATAGAAAGAAATGCAGGAAACAAGGCATCGTCCAAGATTTGATGCCTTGGCAGTCGTCTCAGCGGAGCTCCAACTCGTATTCGCATTTTCTGCATCTCTGGTTGCAATTCATGCTCCTGGGAATAAGATGGTGGAGAAGGAAAAGATTCCACTATAGTTGAGCACCTGCCAATTTAACAATTGTTGCTAACAAAAATAAACCAGTGTTGCAGAAAAAACTTCTTTGTTCTAAGTGGAAAGTACCAAAAAAAGGACATCCTTCCAAAAATCCATGCACAAATGAATTAATCAGAAAAATAGAGAGGTTTATGCATAAACTTCCAACGCCAAATATATGATTCAGAAGTTAGAAAGGTCAAGAAATTACCAATTTCCATTCACTCGAGCTTGAACCGATGTACATGAGTGTAATGAAAAACCATAAACATCCACTATCAGAGGGTCAGCATTCTTCTCACGAGGATTACCAGTCCATCCTAGAGGAACCAAAGAAGCAGCTGCACGGATAATTGGAGAATCAACAATATGCCCGAGTTCAACTGTACCAGAAACTGAAACTCCTAGCAACTTTTGTAAATGTGGGAACTGCAGCTCTTGCTCCATTCCGAATAATGAAACATTCATACAGAGTTCATAGATTCTGAAAAAATAAGAAGCTCATAACATATATAATCACATCAGAAGAGAATATCAATTTCATATACTATGCAATAATAAAAGAGAAACGATAACAGGGGTAAATATAGACCAAAATATCAAAGGCTAATCTCCAGCACATAAATGCCATTAAACTGGAAATGAAAGATTCAACACAAGTAGATGCAAATTGGAAGATACAAATTGATCAAGATACTCAACAACTCAACTTTTTATAAATGGATAAGATCAGATATATTTTCACACCCTTTTTTACAAGAGCGATTAAGTAAACCTATATGCTTTGCATCTTTATTAGAATAGGGCAATTCCTCTGACACATCATATTTCTTGAAAAAAGAAAATTTGAAACTAAAATGGGGGAATAAGAAGAAAAGGAAAAATGAAATTAAGGAATCCAATTTATTACCTCTGGAACCTTGATCTGTATGACTTCATGGAGTGGGACTGAAGCCGCTCTTTTAGCTCCACAATTACAGATTTGACCTGAAAATGGCAGTTCCATTAGTTCTTAAGACCTAAAAGAATCTTAAGATATCCACACACCCGAGAACTTACTGATGTCAACTTCGTGTATTCTGAACCAGATAGCGGTTCCACAGAGGAATTTCCCAGAAGATAAAGCTGTTAAAACAACAGTTAATTAGAAACAGATAACTATTCAGACTACTCAAGATACGAGAAGAACAAGCTTCCATTAGCATATAACATTCTTGTAACCGTCTGATTTTTACAGGATAAAGCAAACTATAAAAATGGGATGAAGTAGCACAGATATCATAACTTGGCAACCTGATCGATAATTACAGTCATGACAGAAAAGATAACCAGCTAATGAACTTACTTCCCCAAAAGGCACATAAGAGGGTAAAGAAGGTATGCGTCGCCATGATTTTCTGTTCCCAGTGCTAATGTTATTTTCAAATGGTTTTTCAGTTTTCACTTCTCCAGAAATTTCTTCATTCCCAGGTAAAGGCCGGAGAGAAATACCATCAGAACCCTCTTCGATTTCAAGAGATTGTGGAACAGGCAAGACATCATCAATTGATGATGTTGAAGCAGAATCGAGAACTATATCAGGTGTGAGCTGATTGATCTTTTTCCCCATATATTGAGCGATATGTCTTCTAACACCCTCTATGGGAACAAGTCTTGAAAGTCTCCAGAAGGAAGTCTGCACCGGACCTAAACCCAGAACTAATTGATCCCCTTCATCCTCTTTAGTCCTATCTGCCTTGGGTTTCTCTAATCCTTCTCTTTGCTTTGAATTTGCAGGTGAAGCTTCATATTTGGTGGATCCGATCGAATTCTGAGAGTTATAATGATGGAAATATGCAGGAGATAGTAGTCGAGGCACCAAGTCCTCGGGAATGCAATAGGTTCTAAAATAACGATGCCATCCTTTTCCATTAACATAGCTGAAAGAAACCATTCAAGAAACGTTGGAAACACGAATTTGGGAAGAAAGAAAGAACTGGATGGCATATTACAGAACCATACTCTCTGAGGGCAGCATTTCCTACTGGAGGCTGTGAAAATGTGATACACTTGACTTGGACCCTTTCAGTGTCTTTTGATGCAACAGCAATAACCCTCAAAATTGCAAGGGTTGCCAAGACAGCTACCTGAGAAGTTACCGACTCAGCGATAGTGTTCACCTCAAATGCAAGTCACTAGACATGTAGCCAAAAGCTCTAAGAAAAAAAACATACTGCTCCACCAAGTGAGTGCCCACATAGGACTAGTTTTCTTCTCTTTTTTTGCGCTAATCTGTATAATTCCAATGCAGGTATTCCTTTAGCTCGAGACATAAAACCCTAGAGACAGGTGAATGCAAGTGATCAATCACAAAAGGACCATAAAAGAAATCATGCTTCAGTAGTGACATAAATAACATGCTCTTCAAAAGAGAACACCAGAGAGTGCACCAATTACCCGATGAACAGCAGGTTTAGGCATAAAATTTGTTTGCTTATAAGTAGTTTCCATAGGCCTGGAGGCATTATCCACTTGATTGTCAAGTTCAGTAGATTCAATTCCAATTGTGGCATCTGCTATAGCATCCTCATGGAATATGGCACCTTGAAATATATTCGCATCAGCCATGACATCCCTTTATAGCATATAGGAAAAAAGAGAATGTACAAAATAATTTAAGAAATTATTTTAAAAATATGATAAATAGCTTAAAATTATTGGTGTCTTATTGGCCTAGTGTATTTGTAAGAGTGTGTGAGCGTGGAGTGTGTCCAATAGACCAATGTTCGAGTGGCTGTATTTGCATAACAAAAACATTATATATCTTTAAGTTGGCAATTCATACTCACTTGTACTGCTTAGTCCCAATGAAGGAAGCAAATAATGTGTCTCCTGCTTCAGCTAGCAAATACCTAATGAAGAAAAAATGAGGCTAAGCTATGAACAATGAGACAACTTTTAATTACAATATCCAACTGTGAATTATAACCATATCATGCACCAATCAGATATAGCATGCATGAGGAATACCCAGATTATTGTAATTGATAGGCTCAAACAACAGTAAAGAAATTGAGAAAGAAACAGAACAATTATAGATCAGTTTTATACCTGTGAGGCACATGATCTGAAGATGGTTGGACTCGCTCTAAGGAAACAACTTGCCCACCAAATTCGGCCTTAAATTGGTTCACCGCTCGAAGCATCTCAGAAGCAGGTCTCTGCCAAGAAGAAATAACAAATTGAAATTCTGCAATAGTCCATGAGAAATGTAAGCACAGAACTGAGTCTTATAACTTCCCAATTAACATAGGTTCACCCAAGTACAGAGTTTTGAGCCCACATTACACAGTCATCCTAAGCAAAACTTGCATTCGCAAAACTAGGCAATTTAATATCACCAATAGCGGTTCTAAAATCAACGACATCAACGGCAACTTAATAACTGATCACCTTGTACACACACTCCGATAGTACCATGCAACAGAGAATCTCCTGCAGATCCCCAACCGTCTCCGCCTTGACAGCGCGGCACAATTCCTGCAATTGTCTCTTTCGCGACTCCAATTCTTCCTTGATTCTCTTCTGCTGCTCGCGGTGTTGATTTGTCCGTGGCCAGGTCCACGGCAACTTCACGGCCATCCTCCACGGCGGAGGCCACGTCACCCTCATGATTTTCGTGCTCTGATCTCTGATCCATGTCTCCACCCTCCTTTGCAGCGTCTCCATTGCCACGCGATCTAGAAGCCCCCTCGAATCGAGCATCAGTCATAGCAGAAATCGGATCCGGCGGCCATCTGGCGGCTGACGTCGTTTCTTGACCGTCAAGATGTGGAATATGGGTGCGGTATATACGAGTATCTGCCCAAATCGCTGGCGGGCTATCTACAAGCGCCGATTTATAAGCGTCGTGTTTCTGTGCGTGGAATAATTGTAAGATTCGCATTTTCCAAATAATAATGCAGTGAAAGATATTTCATTGATGGCAACTTTTATTTAATGTTTCAAAAAACAGGGGATGATAAACTTGAAATGATATAGCGCACGAAAAGAGGGCGCGTGAATGCCACTGGAGAGGCGAAATGACCAAAATACCTACGTGTTGAACTCCGTATCAGTGTTTAATATGAGGGTATTTTGGTCATTTCGCTCCGTTTCGTGCGTTCGTGCGCTTGAAACTGTCGTGCGCTATATCATTTTTGTAAACTTGGATGTAAAACTTGGATAGTGTTGCATTGCCAATCGATTGATTTATTGGTGGATAACCTAGACCACTTGATTCAATTATCATCCAATCTTGAATAATGAGAATTATCTGATTCGTTATGTTATGTGGAGGGCTAAATCATATACGGTGATTCCTGATTTTATCCATTTTTCAAACAAATCCTATTTTTGTCAAAATTTTCTCCGCCATCATGCCATTCTCTCATCTTGATTCCTCTTCATTCTTCACAATAGATACTGATCCACCCGCCTCCCCACCATCGTCGAGGCAATTCAACCCTTGTACTTTTACTTTTATGTTAATCTCGATTTGTTACATTCAAATGGTCTTGTTTCACACATCGTGCAATCCCATTAGGGGGTGTCTAGCGATGTAATTGTGGCAGTATCTGCTATTGCCACTATCGCGTTTGCCGTCGCCACCAGAAGCGGATGGTGGCAAACTGATTTTCTGGTGGCCAACGGTGATGGTGACCATTACCCTACCAGTTAGTTGGCGATGGTGGTAGCAAGATGCGATTGCCCGTGCTCACCGCTAGACAACCATAAATTCCAAATTGAATAATCTTTTACTATAGTATTGGAATATTGTACCATCACTTTTCAATGCACTAAGAAACTGTAAGAAAAGATCAAGTAAACTAAGAGTCATATATCTTTCTTATGAAATTATACATATATATGCTGGTTTGTGTTCAAACTGGCTTTGTTAATTATTCATCATGTCTTGCCTTTTATAAAACGCCCTGGATCTTGTAAGGGATAAAACACCTTCGTGGCAACATGGTAGATGAGATATGGAAAGAGCTGACAAAAGCAAAGTACCTATTATGGAGCAATAACCAACACAACATCCCTGGCAACATCAAAAGTCGAAGTCAGTTCTTTGTATTCTTCTTCTCCTGTCTTTCCCTTCCAGAATATTGTCTTTTTTAACCTGCTTCTTGATGCTTCTCTTTATAACAAATTAAACATGTTGTCAGTTGATTATTTGATGGCATTTATGGCGCTCAGTGGAGAATGTGAAGCAGCTCTGAAGGAGAATCATTTCCAGGATTCTTTTCAGAGAGAAGAATTTGTTGATGAAGAGGCCGAGTCTAATCTACAACAGTTCCAACACTTGGACCGAGTATTCACAAAAGCTGCTGAGGATGATTGCCCAACTGAGGTCCATATCCCATTGTAATGTCTTTGTATAGCTCTTTCGGGTTTTAGATCACATGTTGAGTATTGCAGGTGGTGGACTATCTGTGTTGTAGAATAACTTTAGATATATTCCGTGACCCCGTGATTACTCCAAGTGGAATCACATATGAGAGAGCAGTAATCCTAGACCATCTTGCAAGGTAAATTTTCAACTCTTTTCGTTGATGCTTTTCATCTAAATACCTTTACTTGATGAAATGTTCTGGCAACTTGCTATGTTAGGTTGGCAAGTTCAATCCGATGACCCGGAAACCGCTTTATCCATCTCAACTGGTACCGAATCTGGCCATTAAAGCAGCTTTAGGAGCCTATTTTGATAAGCATGGGTGGGCGTATAATACGTCGGATGATGCCCAACATATCCTCAATCTTCATTGACGTGTGAACCATGCAAGAGAAGGGGGTGTTAGGCTACGAAAATTTCGTCTGGTTATATGCTTGAGCATTGATTACAGTCTACATAGAACAATCTAGTTGGAACAAAGTGAAGGGAACTAACAAAGCTGTCTACCGATACTTGAAATGCACAATGTGTACACTGGGGATTTATATAACTTCTTTTATAGATGTCTATCCAAATATGGGGTACTTGGTTTATCCCATGTTGAACAACGTAGTTTGCTAGTTTATTAATCAATTGTTTTCAAAAGAGATGCGTACATTACGAAGAAATAAATCTTAACAGATAGCTTAAGTGGTTGAACAGCTTCAATTATAATTGATAGGCCTTAGGTTAATTACTCAGGTAGAGGTTATCCTGGAAATGGTGAGCAACGGTAGATTCGAGATTGATTCGATGAATTTGGTTCAAGTAAAATTGATTCTTTCGGTTGTTGAATTCAAGTAACCATACTTGTCTTACCCGAATCCATGGGCAGATCTTGCCATGTTCCCTCACCATGGGTTGTCCTCCTTGGACCCAGAGGCTGATAGTTCGGCAATTTTTCTTGGAAATGTCTTATTGCGCACCATGACTTGAAGCTGGTATGATCTTGTATTATTGAGAGGGTCTACGAGACAGTGAAAAGTTCGTACTTGAGATAATTTGAATCAAACTAGGATCTGTTTCTTGCAATGTTTGAAAGGAATAACTGCTTAAGTGCTTATCTTTTCGTTTATTTGATCGTACCACTGGAAATATCTGCCCTGCTCCACTAAGCATGACACTTCTTATGCACTACTCAATATTTTCTTACTTTTAGTTATCAACATGGAAGTGTTTCTTTGTTGTGCAAGTGTAACTTGATATTACACTCGTGTACAGTATGTCTTGTAGTTGGTCATTTTTGGAGCGATTAATAGGAAGTTGCCACGGTCTAGGAGTATATTCTTCCTATTTTGATGGCTAATTTCTAGTGATGCCGGTGGTATCATCCTGTTGGCCCACATGACATTTTAGTCTCCCAAGATGAATGAAACGAATGCATCACATGTTAGGCATGTCATTTGATTGGATTTTTTTATATCCTGAGGCGGGCTTAAGTAGAAGTTCAGTTTTGCAGTCACGAATTTGCAACAACCTATGTAGTACTTTTTACTACAGGGCCATTATATGCTTGGTCTAGCATTGATCCAGATGAGCGAATATCCAGAAGATCTATGCTTTTGTTCATATTGTATTCATGAGAAATTTCACATTAGGTATACCTTATGGCTCCATCCCATCTATTGGTATTACGACTTTTCTATATGGTATCATTTTACCAGGAATTAATAACATCAGGATGCAGTTAAAATGTTCAGTCATTTCCATATGAGGTTGAACCCGTAAAATGTGGTCGGTGGTCAGATTTTGTTGCGACTATCTTGAATGCTTCTTCGTTATTGGTGAACTAACAACTTACTTTTTGTAGTCCTGAATCATTCCTTTCAAGTATTTTTTGTTGTTACCCCATTCATCCATGTTACAATGTCACTCGATGAAGACTCCGATCATGATAAATCAGTACGGTTCCTGGTCCATTTGAAGCTGGTTTGTGTTCAAACTGGCTTTGTTAATTATTCATCATGTCTTGCCTTTCATGAAACGCCCTGGATCTTGTAAGGGATAAAACACCTTCGTGGCAACATGGTAGATGAGATATGGAAAGAGCTAACAAGAGCAAAGTACCTATTATGTGAGCAATAATCCACACAACATCCCTGGCAACATCAAAAGTCGAAGTCAGTTCTTTGTATTCTTCTTCTCCTGTCTTTCCCTTCCAGAATATTGTCTTTTTTAACCTGCTTCTTGATGCTTCTCTTTATAACAAATTAAACATGTTGTCAGTTGATTATTTGATGGCATTTATGGCGCTCAGTGGAGAATGTGAAGCAGCTCTGAAGGAGAATCATTTCCAGGATTCTTTTCAGAGAGAAGAATTTGTTGATGAAGAGGCCGAGTCTAATCTACAACAGTTCCAACACTTGGACCGAGTATTCACAAAAGCTGCTGAGGATGATTGCCCAACTGAGGTCCATATCCCATTGTAATGTCTTTGTATAGCTCTTTCGGGTTTTAGATCACATGTTGAGTATTGCAGGTGGTGGACTATCTGTGTTGTAGAATAACTTTAGATATATTCCGTGACCCCGTGATTACTCCAAGTGGAATCACATATGAGAGAGCAGTAATCCTAGACCATCTTGCAAGGTAAATTTTCAACTCTTTTCGTTGATGCTTTTCATCTAAATACCTTTACTTGATGAAATGTTCTGGCAACTTGCTATGTTAGGTTGGCAAGTTCAATCCGATGACCCGGAAACCGCTTTATCCATCTCAACTGGTACCGAATCTGGCCATTAAAGCAGCTTTAGGAGCCTATTTTGATAAGCATGGGTGGGCGTATAATACGTCGGATGATGCCCAACATATCCTCAATCTTCATTGACGTGTGAACCATGCAAGAGAAGGGGGTGTTAGGCTACGAAAATTTCGTCTGGTTATATGCTTGAGCATTGATTACAGTCTACATAGAACAATCTAGTTGGAACAAAGTGAAGGGAACTAACAAAGCTGTCTACCGATACTTGAAATGCACAATGTGTACACTGGGGATTTATATAACTTCTTTTATAGATGTCTATCCAAATATGGGGTACTTGGTTTATCCCATGTTGAACAACGTAGTTTGCTAGTTTATTAATCAATTGTTTTCAAAAGAGATGCGTACATTACGAAGAAATAAATCTTAACAGATAGCTTAAGTGGTTGAACAGCTTCAATTATAATTGATAGGCCTTAGGTTAATTACTCAGGTAGAGGTTATCCTGGAAATGGTGAGCAACGGTAGATTCGAGATTGATTCGATGAATTTGGTTCAAGTAAAATTGATTCTTTCGGTTGTTGAATTCAAGTAACCATACTTGTCTTACCCGAATCCATGGGCAGATCTTGCCCTGTCCCCTCACCATGGGTTATCCTCCTGGGGCTCAGAGGCTGATAGTTCGGCAATTTTTCTTGGAAATGTCTTATTGCGCACCATGATTTGAAGCTGGTAAAGATATCATGATTGAGTCCAAAGTCCTTTACTCCTGTGGCCTGAGGCAATTGCTACTGCCGCCTATATGATCAATCGCCTCCCTACAAAAAGCTTAGGACTCAGCAATCAATTCCAAACTCTCTCTCCACACACACTCCCTTGACGAATCTTTGGATGCTCTATATTCTTCCATATTCCACAAGTCAATCGCCACAAACTTGAACATTGTGCGAATGTGTTTTGGTTGGCTATGGGATCCTCATAATGGGTTTCAGTTGCTTTGACCCAGTCACCCGACACATATATACGCCGATAGATTGTGATTTTTTCCAAAATGAATACTATCACACCGCCCAACACATCGGTCAGGAGGAGCGTAGTGAGAGTGACCCTTTGCACTGGTTGCTCAGCCCGGTCAACTTGCCCAAAGCTATTCCAATAGAGCCAGTTGTAGACATCAATGAGTCGGCCTCTAAAAACATAACACAAAACCTAGAGCCAAGGGATCACACACACTCCTCACTCAGAAATCCTGAGGTAAGTTCGTGTTTTCTAGAGCCTATTTTTGACAAATCTTCCGCTACAGTTTTCTTTGATAATACAGCTTCGGAAACAAAATTCCATGAGACACAGGGAAGATATGTATTACCTCCCAGAAGCACTCGAGGAATTCCACCAAAGACGTGTGTGCCTGAATATGATCCCCGTGCATTCAGATATCCAATGGCAAAACTAGTCAGGGGGAGCCAAATGGGATACTATGATACCTTGGGCTCAGCAGTCATTCAAAGAACAGTTCAGGAAGCTCATCAATGGAAACAATGGCTTGAGGCGATAGAAGCTGAGATAAATGCTCTAGAAAAAAATGGAACATGGAAAAAATGTGAGGTACAACTGGCAAGTAAACTAAGAAGAGTCGTATCTATGGGACTTTCTTATGAAATTATATGTGTATGTGAATAATGGTATATTAATTTGTGTTAGATGAGACTCTATTATTTTTTTAAAAAACTATTATTTTTGAATTTGTTGAATTATCAATTATCACACTCGGTCCTGAGTTGGGACCGGAAAAATAATTAAATTTAATCAATTTTATTAATTTATGAGTTTATATTATGATACAAGAGGATATGGAATCAGTGATTGGTTCCAACTGCCAAAATTAGTATTGCTCTCCAGCTCGCTGAAGAAGACGAAGTAAAACCTAGAGATGGCAAAAGGCAAAAATCTTCGAATTAGGGTAATACTGTTGGGGCCGGGCAGGATCAACCGAGAAGATGAAGACAAAAGCAACAATGTACAATGATCCTCTCTGTAATAGTATACATGCTCGGAGCGCCGGCAAATAGCCTTTGTGGCGCAGATTTCCGGCGATGAGATCTTGTTAAAAAGATTTTCGCCGATAGCAATACTTGTAAGAAAAATACAATAAATAAATAAATTGTTTAACTAAAAAATGTTAGCATCAGGTTCTCATTTGTGTTGTAGGGCTCATCCATGATCTACAATTTGTTTGTCATTTTCCTTAATTTTGGCAGAATCTACATAGCAATAATCGTATCTTGAATTAAATAAAGAATTATACTCTTAGCTTACAGAATAATTAGTTTTAAAGTAACAATCTTGCTATAACTTATTTTATATTATTTTCTTTAGTTCTTGCTAGAATTCATAGCAATTTCATGCTGACTTTGAGGTAAATTCTAGAAGTTCTTACTATTATTTAAAAAAAAAAATTAACCAATATGCAGGGCGCTGACTATGATGATCGCCTCGATACTTCCTTTAAATCAAATAATAACTAGCATAATAAATATTAGATAGTTCAATACAAATAACTAACATTAATCATATGAAGCAATTGAATAAATAATTAACATTATTATTTGCGTAGGAAGTAAGTGAATAAATAATTAGTTTTAAACTGAACAAATAAAAAAATAAAGATGCTACAAATAACATATAAATAATTACATTATGATTAGCATATGAAACAATTGAATAAAAATGAACTGCTAATGGAACAAATCTATATTATAAAGCGGCGACGGTCCACGTCAGTTGCCACGGAATTTTCGGTCTGTTCGCGCTGATTGGTCCACGTCATCGAAACGAAACCCTTCTTCTGTCTTCCATTTCATTTGTTGGTTCCATCAGAACCCTAATCCCATTCTCGATTTCCTCCGCCGTTACAAAAGTTCCAAATCCTTCTGCTCGGCGAACAGTGGCCAGATACTCTCGAGCGTCGATTTCCACCGCAAACTGCGGCTTCCGGCGGTGCGCTGCAGAAAACCCTCCGGCAACAGAGGTTGCGAACTTTCCCGGGGGTGCGGGCTTCCTCAAGGACCATAGAAGCCCACTTTGTTCCAGAGTTCCCGAAACAGAGGAACATCACAGCTCATTCCGTAAAGGTTTTGATGTTAGCTACAATAAGTTTTCCTTATTCATGTTAAGGCTTATTTTGCTGCTTGAGAGATCTTTTGGATGTCTGTTCTTTTATGTTCTTTTTTTTTGTTCTATTAGATGCTCTCTGTGTTTTTGGGGAGAAACCTACCTTGAGGCCGAATAGTACAATGAAGGTGGTTGTTTTGCCCTTCCTCTATTCTTTTGTTCGTCCCTGATTTCGTTCCAAGATTCCTTATTCTCTCCTATCTGGAAAGAAGTGATGAAATGCTCTCTACTTTTGCGAAGGTTGTTCCATTTGCCGAGAATCTGAAGAAAAAGAAAATAAAGAAATGCCATTTCTGTAGGGAAACCAAGCATGGCTGCTTGATTAAGTGCATAGCTTGCAAAAATCGCTTCTTCTGTGTGCAATGTATTAAAGAGAGGTACGTCTTCACATCTTTGTCCATAACACTGATTGCAGGATGAGATGGAAATGAACTTACACAAAAAGAAATGCTGACCTCGATGCCGGATATTTGGTTTCTGCCTAAAACTAAAGTTGGAGACTGCGTGTTTTAACTTTTTTTGTATGCAATTGTAGTCCAACGTAGCACTTAGAAATTTTGATTTCATTCAGGCACTTCAACAAGCAAGAAGTGAAGGTTAGATGTCCTGCCTGTTGTGGAACATGTAGCTGTAAGCTCTGCATGAAACAGCCTGTGAGGGCTTATAATAATGAGGTTTGAATTAGAAAATACTGAAATTTAAATATGCAGTACACAATAACTGGACTGGGATTTATCTGTTTTCCGCTATCCTAAACCAGGGATGCTATAGAGATGGAACGAAACTTGATAGGAAACATTTGCTTCACTATCTAATCTACATGCTTCTTCCTGTTCTGAAAAAAGTAAACCTTGATCACACTCTTGAGCTAGAAAAAGAATCTAGAGTAACAGGTATGACAATGCTTGACTTCTTCTTTTTATCACCAAGTTGTTTCCTTGTTGGGTGATAACTCAAACTTTCTAAATTCCTACTGGAAATAGGAGAAGAACAATCTGAAGTAAGGATTCCCCAGACTAAATTAGGGTTTCTTACATCAGAGTTCTGGTAAGTTCTGTCATTTTGGTATCATATAAATTTAGCGGCTTTCATTGTGACTGTTTTTTTGGTGATTCTATTTGTCAATCAGCAACAGATGCAAAACTTCAATTGTGGACTATCATAGGACCTGTTCAAACTGTTCGTATAACCTTTGCTTGAGCTGTTGCCGCAAGATTTATGAAAATAGCTCTTCTAACAATTTAAAACTCAAAAGGTGCAAGAAGAGGAGAACCCGTTCATCTGGTGATGAACTTCTAGTAAGAGAGAATATTGCTGGGGAAATTTCTCTTAGGCCTATCTGTTTGCCCGGTATGTTACAAAACTGGACAACCACTGAAGATGGCTGTATTCCATGCCCGCCTGCTGATATTGGAGGTTGTGGTGAAAGCACCCTTAGCTTAAGATGTATGCTTCCATTTAATTGGACTAGAGATCTAGAAGTTAGAGCTGAAGAGATATTATGCAGCTACCATTTTCCGGAATCTACAAATGTTACTTCATCTTGTGTACTCTGCAAAGAAATGGTTGCCGCCAATAGTGGAGATAAGCTGCAAAGAGAACTATCTAGAAGAATTGATTCTGATGACAGCTATTTATACTGTCCTACTTTGAAAGATCTTCATCTAGAAAAGCTTGAGCATTTCCAGAGTCACTGGGGTAAGGGTCATCCT
>JAOWBN010178107.1:0-17509 GCA_028565015.1 Pinguicula moranensis
TATCACCTACCAGCAGTCCTTGGAGTTGGCTTAGATTGGTTGTCAAACTTATCTGAGATGACTTCCTCCAACCCATCATACTGGCTTCCTATATCCATTATTATTTCACGACTTACAAGAAAAATGATCATATGAAAGCACAGAATTTATAAGTATAAGCAACCTGGAGCACATTGCAGCATGCTAAGAACACATGACAGCATACAATTTATAGTGTGCAAGAAACACACAACTTATAAAATTAAATAGCTCCATAACATACAGATAGTTCAACAACCAACAAATAGTGAAACACACAATGCCATACGAATGCTTTTATGTTCATCGACTCGTAGACTTATATCTCTCCCACATCTTGTCAGCCAACTAATCCCTAAATTGAGTACACTCAGGAGACGAATTGATCGTTTGGATATGATCCTCTATGTCATCCAACTCATTTATAGGTTCTTTACCTCTTGAAAGGTGACTTTCTACCGGATCTAACAACAGACCAAACGGTGTTACGTTGTTGACAAAGTTATGCAACAAACCACATACAATAATGATATCACACACTATGTTGATGTGATATTACGTCGAGCTCCTTAACATCGCGAAGTGCTTCTTCAAAATGCCAAATACACAATCTATGACATTGTGGGTTGTGGTATGATGTGAATAGTTCTTGTTTGTTCTGCGGTCTACGAGCAGAGGAGATGATAGTGTGTATGCCTGTACAGAGCAAGGAAACCCTCACAAATCGTGTATCCACCGTTGCGGAGGTAGTAAATTCCTAAATGTATATAACCATATAATGTTAGTATAAGAGTGCATCAAACTTGAATTAAATATATTATTCTAAACTGACCCTTTTGGACCATTAGGCCATTTGGCCGAGTGATGACACACGCCCATCTGCTGCTGACCCCTCCCAATCAGCAAGCAACAAAATGCCCTTCAGTATCACAAACACCTAGGACTTTTGTTGCTAGATGAGCTTTCCTAGTATGGTACCTAGGCTGGTCTTTAACCTGAATGTGCAACGGGACATAGATACCATCTAGTGCACCTACACATCCCTGCAAACAAGAGGAAACACGATAAGAATAAATGTTGACACCATTTAAGTGCTAAAGTAGTAAATGTACCTTGAAGAATTTCTATCTCTTGTCATTTGTTGTTTCATCTACGGGAGTAGGTGGTAACAAAAGATGGAACGCTTGACTGATGGTTTGCCCGCTGCACTGGAAGTTGGTTTGCAAAATCCTATCTTTTTTTGGTGGTGGGCAAGGGTGCGTAGGAAGATAGCGATATTTTCAACCACGGACACATTCTTGTTGTCGGTCAAACCACATTCAGCTTGCAGAAGTCGGCACAACTCAGTGAAAGCTTGTTTCAACATCCTCAAGTTATTAAAACACTCCCTGTTTGACTCTTGCATGATCCTCTCAAGGAATGTCAGTCTTTCTGAAATCTTGTCTAATATCAAGTACTTTGGTGGTACATTCCGATCAGCCTTCCACCTATGCTTACGTGGGCGTGTATTTCTGTTTGATTCAATTTTCGCTAATTTAATGATAATAGGCAGCAGACCGACGAAAATTTTTGTGCATATCAATACAGGTGCAAGATCCATTAAGTTTAGCATCTCCACTAATTTGGGTAACCACTGCTCAACTAACTCATAAACACATGAATCAAACAACATAAAATAAAAAAAATCACTGCGAATTTCTTAAGACAAAACAAAGATAGGAAACTCAAACGTCACAAATAATGCTTAGCAGTAAGAACACAAGCATCGCAGACATATTATGCTTCATCTCAGACAGATTATGCATTCATCTCTATTTTCTTTACAGGTTAACAATCAGATAGATTATGCTTCATGTGATTGCTATATTTTTCTACTACTACAACAACAATAACACAAACATCTCATACCACAACTTACAGAAAATGCAGTTAAAAGTATTTGATAGAAACCAATTCAAAGTTGTAGATACTCTAAGCAAAATGTGACAACAAGAAAATGATGGATTCTATCAGCAATTACAGGCCTAAAAATAAATCGCATGAATATTTTAAACAAGAACTAAAAGAAAAATGTGTTTGAAGATGATGAAACCGATCCTTTTCCAGCCACCCGTGGATAACTACAACATAAATTCTTTCTTCATTAATGTAATCTTCGAAGTGAAATCCCACGGGTTAACAAAATCAAATCTGACTTTCAAACAGGTTTCAATTTGGTCTTGAAACCTAAATAAATTCTAAACCCGAATTTTTTTATGAGAAACACAAGGCTAATGAACCAAAAAATGCCTAAACTGAAAATAAAACAGGTTGCATTTTTAGGACTGAAGAAGGAGCAATAATACCACCTGAAGAAATATCGTCGGACCGAAAAATGCTCGGAGGAATGCAACGTCCGAAAGAGTGTGAGATTTCTAAATTTTGGAGAAAGCTCTCGATCGATTAGGATTAGAGTTTTTATATTTGGTAGGATTTGTAAATAGAGTTGAAATATAGGGGCATTTTTGTAAAGTCAATCGTGGGACAAATGTGGGTAGATAAAAACCCTGCAAAAAATTGGGATAAAAAAACTGGAGTAAACACTCAGTTATCCCTGGTCGAAGGGTCATCCTTCAGGTTGCGGGATAACTAGTGTGTGTCCCAAATAGAGGAGAAAACAGGGCAAACTAGGATATCCCCCAATTAACCCAGTTTATCCGTCATCTGTCTACGTACCAAACTCACCCTTAAAGTTCTGCTTCCAAAAGTAGGAGGACGAATTTCAGGAAGTTTCAAGAGGGAGTGCCAGGTTTTGAAAAGAACCAGGCATAGAAATCTGATCAGGATCATAACAGCATGTAGCAGGCCTGACTTTAAGGCCCTTGTTGCCTAATGACCGTCTTGAGGATCATTTGTATCCTGATAACAAGCTAGATCTTGTTCAGTTTGTGAGCATTTGCAGCTATGTGGCGGAAGGGATAGCCTATTTGCACCATCATGCCCCAACCAAAGTGGTGCATTGCGATCTCAAACCAAGCAACATTCTTCTGGATGATGATATGACAGCACTGATAACTGATTTTGGCATTGCTAGACTGGTGGATGAAGCTGGTGATGATGTTGCTGCAGATTATTCAGCATCATATGATTCCACAGATGGTTTGCTTTTTGGTTCAGTTGGTTATATTGTTCCAGGTGAGTAAGAGAGAATTTATGTTCAAATTTGAACAACAATTCTCATGTGTCTTCATAGTTGTCTGTTTTTCCAATGGCAGAATATGGAATGGGAAAATGTGCCTCGCTAGAAGGCGATGTTTATTGCTATGGTGTTCTATTACTGGAGATAGTAATAGGTAAACGACCCAAAAATCTTCTCCTGGAAGAAGGTTCAAGCATGCATGAGTGGGCTAAGAGGCAATACCCAAACAAACTTGAGCCTACTGTCCAACAAACCATCTCCAGGTGCGGCAAAAAGGCTCTGGCCCTACATGAAAAGAAGATGTGGGGTGAAGTCATCCTAGAACTCTTAGAACTAGGTCTCATTTGCACGCAGTACAATCTGTCTGCATGGCCTACCAGGGTGGATGTGGCTCATGAAGTCAGATTTTTGAAGAACCATCTTTCCAGCCCATCAGGCATAGGAATCGATCACACATCAACAAGTTAAGTTTTTAGTTGAATCTGTTCTACAGACGTATATCCTTGAACCAAGAAATGTAAGCTGTTGCACAATGTACCCAGTATATTCCCAATTAAGTTGGGGTTTAGGGAGTCAGATGTAAGCGACCTTATCCTTGTAATTATATAAAGAGGTTGTTTCCGTTGCGACCCAATATGCATTGCGTCATTTGATGTATTGAGTTCCAACAATTTTTACTAAATAGAAGCACTGGAATTTAATAGAGTCATTTTGTTCTAGTCCATTATTATCACAAAGCTAAAAGAAATGTAAGCTGTAACATGCATTTTATCCACCTCAGTGGTATGAACTAAACATAACAATGAGGTAAATCAGCAAATAAAGTTGAAGCAACAAAAACAAGCCATGAAATCGGGAAGTGTGTATGCTTTTGTACAGCCAATACTAATTTGAACACAATGTTTAAATTAAGCAAATGTGCTACTCAGACAAGCTAAAAAAAATAAGCAAAGAATCAACTCCACAACGCCAATCACACTATTATCGGAGAGGGTTCTCTTGCAAGAACAAGGTGTTGCTGAGGTAGAATACACAGAGATTCATGAGACTACAGAGTAGTAGGTGGTCAGTCTGTTAGACTAGCAATAGTAACAAAACATTTAGTCAAAAAAGGAGGTAGCTTAGTCAAAAAGGGGAGGAGATTAATAGTCAACAAAGGGAGGAGATCAAACTCATCTTGTGTTTGATCTCCTCATATCTCCTCCTATAAATGTATGAAATGTATGCAATGAAAAACACAAGAAAAAGAGGAATGAAAAGCTTTCCTATCTACTTCTCTATTCTCAAACCAATATATTGCTGATGACCTTGTATTTATTATACTGCTGCCAGGTTTTGGTTGATGCCAGGTTAAATGTTTAAGGTTGTGGCTATCATAGTTAATGAGTCAGTTTGTGGCTCTTTTTGGAAGGTTTTGTGCGGCAAATTTGTTGCTACCAAGTTGAGAAAGATGCGGCAGACATTGATTCTTCCGTGTGCTTGCTATATGAGCATCTTAAGGGGAAAATTGCATATATGGAGTAGGCGTTATGTCGTATTCCCTTGGAACATATTCAGCCAATTGTCGAGTTGATAGTTACACAGCATGATAGTGGGCTAACTTATGTAAACTCTTATTAGCCTATGTTCCAACTGATGTAAGCTCATACTCAGTCTGTTTATCTTTGCATCTGATGGATGTACAGTCTTGCAAAGCATCTTTTTAGCTGTTTGTATTCTTCCTTCTGGAAAGTTTTGATTTTATAAACATTTACCTGAACTCCTAACGCAAAGAGAAACAAATTCTATATATGCTAATAAGAATTGGAACATACAGTAACAAGTACAAATATAATAGTCTGTTAGTTACAAGAACTATTAATCAGATCCGGAACTAATTTAATCTCCATTGTAAATCTACATCAGCACTGTAAAAACCTGAATCAACCGTGGATTTGAGACAAACTCTTTGTCATTTCAGGCTCTATTACCTTATAGATTTCTTTGTAGAAAATAAAACACTGTAATAAAACTGAAAACAGTTTATGAAAGGAATACACACTTTCTGAACAAGTGAACCATCATCTCTCTCAATCTTATATTATCATCCATTAGTTTCTTCCTGCACATATATGTGAAATGTATGCGTCTTCTGTCCCTTTTAGCACAGATTCAATGCTGTTTAACATATGTATGAACAAACACAAACGCACACAACACTAAACAAACAGCTTCCTTCCGAAATTAAAGCGGTAAACCTAGCCACATGTGAATAAAATAGCCGCCTCCTTTTGAAACAGTGACCCACGTCAATGAGGTTCATTGCAACACTATAAAACGCAATAAGCCAATCACATTATTATCATCTTTTCCTACCTGTAATCAAAACAAGGCTGCTGCTAGCACATTATCTGTCAGGATCTTAGTCCATAGAGCATACTAAAATGAAATCACGTGTAAATGGAATATGAACAGCAACTCAATTAAAGCACAAAATCTATTATCTGTCAGAATCTTACACAACAACTCTAACACATTATCTTTCAGAATTGTTGTCCCTAGAGCTTCACAGGAAACCTATTATCTGCATCAGATACGAATCTAATGGGATATGAACTCCAATTCAATCAAAGCACAAAATTAAGGATTTTTGGCAAACACCAATAAACTTGTCCAAAGCACAAAAAGCATATGTCTTTCATTTTCTTTTTTACCAGACATTTAGTAAACTTGTCCAGCAATTCAAAATCACAAAGCATCAATTAAAAGAGTGTCTATCAATACCAAAACACGAACATCATCAACAAAACTTTAAACTACACGAATCATTAACCAAACTAGAATATTGTTTAAACTGAAATCATTGTCTACAATATTAGATAGAATCCAGCAATACCAAGTCAAGGCAACACATCCTTAGTCCTATAGATAATAGATGTAAAATACAAGCGCAGACGAGTCTATTTCACAATGTTAAGCCAGAAATTAAGCAAAAGTACGTCATGTAATCCGTGATCCAATCATGGTCAGGGGTAGCGGTGGTGATGCAAGAAGGGTCCTCCTCGACGGCAAGATTCACGCGGTTGTTCACCTGAAAGGCGCTGATTCACGCGGTTGTTCGCCTGAAATACCGGACCTTCCTCCTCCCCTTCACTGTCTCCTACAATTATAGGATGTGCCGCCATGTGTCCATGTATAGGAGCAAAATTCACCTCCGCCGGTTTCCGGGTTGGCGGCCCTGCGATGGGAACGGCAATGGATCGAGTGGGGGTACTTGAGCCCCTACTTGTAGGCCCGTGCGTACGTTCACAGGGACACCCTAGTCGGCGGTTTGATGAGGCAACGGCGACGCACGGCCGGATTCGGGTTCTCCATACCCAAAAGAAGAAGACCAGAGAGAAGAGATTAGGGCTAAAACACGGCACACTTGAGGACGGACGTGAAGAAGACGAAGCCAAGGTATTGAGTTAGAAAACAATTATATATATATATATGTATTTATGAAGGGTATTTTTGTAATAGCACTTTTTTTTGTCCAAATTGGTAGGTAATCCGCCTTGACATCGCCTAATATCAAACAATGGATATCAATAAACCATTATCTAGATTGGCCACTACCAAACGGCGGATTAACAAATTGGTACGGAGTAAACCTGGAGTTATTCTTAAAGCCGGATAACTCCAATCCGAACACCAAATGCAGCCTGATGGTTGCTTTTGATCTTTATTTGAACAAGTGGCTCGAAACCATTTGTGCTTTATATATTTTATTTGTTCAGCTTGTCTTTGTAGGGTCTTGACAATGAATACAGCGAGCCATGTGAACGACATAGATGAGGTGACATACGGGAGGGCAGGAGAATCGACACCAACCTCTACTAAGTCCAAGAAATAGGGGAGTGCCCCAGAACCAAAACTGAAGAAGGTAAAGGTTGAACCTACAATTGAGTCGGTGAGCAAGAAGTTGTACCTATCACTAGATGAGGAGATGTCTTTGTTGAATGTTCTAAAGGAGCTTGCACTTGAGGGATGGAAGGTTGGCCAAGGCTGGAAGAAGGGAACACATCTTAAAGCCGCCGGTAAGATCCAATCTTTGGTTGTTGGGAGTACCATTACTGCGAAGAACGTGTTGAATAAAATTCATAGCTGGGGTAAGCAGTACCGGCTTTTAAATGAATTCACGAAGCTGAGTGGAGTTTCAATAGATTCGGGTAAGCATGTTGTTGTTGTGGACTTGGAAGAAATGTGGAATGAATTTTATTTTTTTTTTATAAGTAATGTGGAATGAATATGCTCAGGTATTCATTTTCTTTCTTATTATTTGTTTTCTTATGATTTACTTTCAAACAAAAAATACACAAACAAAACAAACAATATCCAATACAGTTAAAATCAAACTAGGTGAAGTAATCACTAGTGATGCAAGATGCAGAACTAGTGACTGGGAAGGGACAACGATGAACGGCTGGTCAGGTTCATCTCCGTCAATGTCGCCATTTTTTGTGTCAATAATGATGGTGACCGAAGGGGGGCCTCACTGATGATAACTCTTCCCTTCCTTCTATGCGCGTGTATACATACAAAGAGAGAACCTGGTGGGAGGTTTCACAAGGCGATGGTGGTCGGACGACAAAGGAGGCGGGTGTCCAGCAAGTGGATTATCCAATCCGTTTTGGCGGCAAGAGGATCTGTCGATCGAGCTAGGGTTTGGGTGGATGATTTCTTGTCTCTAGGGATTTAGAGATATATCAGGTAAATTTATACCAGAGTTGGAAGAGTATTTTAGGGAAATCAAACTAATTTAAGCGTTAGTTGATGGCAAAAATTCGATTGTCCACCATTACCAAACGAGAGATGATTCTAACTCGCAAAATCCCAACCATAGTACCAAACAGCGGGGTACACATTCTAGACGAATTTAATCCCGAAGTTGTACAGGTAACTAGAAAAAAAGATATTCAGCTACTAAATGTAGCACTATGTCCTAACTCCTAGTGTGTCCTAGTGTGTGCTAGTGTGTGCACCATGTTCTTTAATTAAATGTCTTAATGACGGTGGTGATAGTCGATTCGTTGGTGATTTTTATACTTTATCATCATATGGAGCTAATGAAGAAAATGGAGTAAATTCATAGTCTTATGTTTGCAACTTCAAAAGAGAATTTGATTTTTTTAATCAAAAAAATAATTATTTTTGGAGAAGGTAGCAACTTGCCACAATGAATTACAAAATATGAATAAGAGACTACCAATGTCTATTTAAATCTGATATTGCACGAGAGTTACATGAGAGTTCAAAAGTCTGCCCCCAACCTACATCTAGATCACCGAAAGAGAAGAGAATTTGCTTTGCTATTAGGTCTGGGCGATCGACATTCGAAATTCCGAGTCGAATAATTTTTCGATAGTTCAGATCAAATTCGGTGAAGGAATTCAGTTTGCGAATTAAATTCGGACGGAATCTAAAATTAGTGTTCTGAATTCGGAAGTTTCCGAATTCCAATTTTTTAAAAAAATAATAATATTTTTTAAACCAAAACGATATCATTTACTTTCATTTAAAAATTAAAAATTAACCATTTGGGTTCGGATTCAAAAGTTTCCGAATTTTCTGTTCTGAATTCCGAATTTCCGAAGCACAATACTGAACGGAATCAAAATTCGGTTCAGAATTGAAAATTGGCCATTCCAATTTTGAATTATCGAACCCCTAGGCCTGTTTGCTACTACCATTCTTTTAATATTAGAGAAAACAAAATTTTCAGAAAAATTCACGCGATCTAAAATAGAGAAGAAATGAAAGAGAGATTAGGCAGATCCAGTTCAAACTGCAGGGTGTTGTCATGCAAGTGCAAACAAGGCCAACTCAAGAAAATCTGCAACACTTCTACTTGCACCTTCAATGTTCCAATTAAAGCAACTTTATCCACTATAGAAGTTTCAGATTATGCCACAAGAATTAATTATGTAGTCCACATCATAAGAAAAACGGATGATTTCTCAACATTTCAGAACAAAAGAGAACTCTGGAATTCATTTTCTGTACATCAATTTACCTCGGGATTCAGACAGTACCGAGCGTGGAGTTTGGACCTATAAAGAAACCTCAAAATACATTTTGGCTTGGATGGATCCTTTTGTCAGCCACTCTACAGATCGGCATAAGTATCTAATGCAAAAGAAAAGATTCTTACGGTCACCTTGTCTCCGATTCATTAGCTGCGAGCACATTTGCTGGATAACTGGACATGTCTATGTCGATGAGGGAAAGATTATAAGGCACGGAAGCGGTGTTTGATACATCAGAGAGCAGCGAATGGTTCACTTCCTCCAATTTGATAGAATCGTTGGGCATACCAGGAATTGGAGTGCTACTACTGCCTGAAGAAGATAGACTGGATAATTGTATGTCATCAAGCTTGTTCCCAAACATGTTTTTGCTTCTTCGAGCTGTATCCATTTCTGGTCCTGTCGGGACAAAAGTCCGTGCCCTGTATTTCCTCGCTCCATCATCTCCCTCACTGGGATTGTAGAGTACGTATTCGTGGTATGTTGGCGCGAACTGAAAGAATTCAAACTTCAAGAGTAAAGATATATTCAAGCAAGCAGACCGGGAGCCTTCACAGAAGTAAATTGATCTTTCGCAAACCTGGTGAACTGTATCATGGTAAAAGTCATTTAGTTTCAGAGCATGTGCAAGACTTGCAGTGAAGCCATAATTAGAGCCAATATTAGCACCGGCATACTCTTTATAGGGAAAAGCGTAAAGATGCCCCACAGCAGCAATAAGCATCTCAACACATATTATAAAATTTTGAAATTCGGCAGCTTCCTCAGTATCTTTGATTAACCGCGACTTTGCAGCGAGAAAAAACAAAACACCCTGAAACATATAAGTTGTTGAAAGTCTTAATCAGCATGATAGAGTAAGGTCCAAATGTGGGAGTAAAGCACGTATGTGGAAATGGATACTCTGTACCAATTCCCTACCTGCCAGTATGTAAGAAAAACTACAGACTTGATCATGATAAACTTTGGAACTGGATTGAAAGGCTTAAGCAAATCACGGCAAGCCACATAAAACAAGGCTAACACATAAAGCGCCATGGAGTATGAGATTGTATAGATAATGGTTAGGTAGAGATAGGACTGGCTTGGATTGAAGTTCCCATCTTCATAGTCTCCTTTTGCATAAAGTATAATGGTAATGACGACCAGAATGGGCTTCAGGATCACAAACTGTAAGCACCCCTGTTTGCACCTTCGTATGAAGAGTCTGTGGAGAATTAACAAATGTAAGTTAATTACATCGAACATAGCAGGTGTCTCAGTTGCATCACCAACTAACGAGGAAGAGGCCCCTGTTTGAACACTTAATTGTTGAATGAATAGAAAGCTTCCCACCAACACAAAGTCAGAGATGTGACAGGAGAGATAGACAAATCCTTTATCTATGCAAGTGCAGCACCCAATTATCTTGCATGCAATCAGGTATAATAACGGTTCCATTTCATGTCTTATGAGGGTATAGCTGAAATAAAACTAAACCACTGCTGGCACGACAACAATGTCCGAGAAAAGAATAACAGTCATTCAAGCAAGACCTTGCCAAGGCCGACTGAATCATATGGCATCAATATGTTTTACCAAATGGCAGTTTATGCACAGGTGACTTACCCATCCAGTGGAATCGGGTGAAAGCAACATGTCATCAAGCACCAATTAGGTTTTAGCATTTTTCCAGCCAGACTCACCACAACAGCTCCTGGACCACCAACCCATGCTAAGCACAATGACAAGAAATTATATATGACCCAAGCTTCATATCTGTAAAGACAAGTAATCAGATACATAGTCATCAAAAAACAAATACATGGCAAGAGCTAGAGTTGCACACTGAATAAGTTCATGGCTATTGGAAAATTGGATCAACTGGAATATACAAGAGTAAAGCAGCATGGCAGTGACTTTGACAGGCACAAAAAAAAACTCTGAAATTTGACAAAGTGATTCATAAAGAAAAGCCTGCATACAAGGGGGGAAAACAACTGTATTACCGTTTCCTTCAAATTAAAAAGGATAAAGACAAAATATTAAATAAAGAAGCTGCTTACATCATAAAACATAAAAGACATATTTGTTCCAAGTCAACACTTACATTTCTCTGAATGAATTGAAGTAAACAGTGCTTTTATTTAGGGTCAGGGATAAAAATGACATCAGTGCATAAACCTGCAAGAGAACCGGTTTCAATACTCTCAGAACACATTAGCATAATGTTAATACATGATCGAAATCAGCTGGACAAGCATCCAAACTTGGGAAGGTAATATGCAACTGCAAAGACAAATATTGATGAGTCCATTGTAAATGGAGCTGGAAGAGTCATTATTAACATTTTTTTTAGCTTTGAGCTAATAATGTACTAGATCCAAATGGCTCTATTAAATTTCAGTGTTTCTATTAATTAAGTTGTTGGAGCTCAATACATCAAATGACGCAATGCATATTGAATCACAACGAAAACAAACTCTTGTGTAATTATAAAGATAAGGTTGCGTACATCTGACCCCCCAAACCCCAACTTAGTTAGGAATACACTGAATATGTTGTGTGTGTTTTTTAAGACAAATACTGAATAAGGCAAGAGTATCACGGAATTAGATAAGATCAAAACACTAATTCCAATGTTCATATGAAAACCCAGAGACTATGGCTCTACTCGTTTAGTTCAACAACGCAATTAAATACTTTTGAGAATTTATGTTATTGCTCATGAAATACGGCAATGTTAACAAGGGGACAGCATTATCTATCCCTCTTTATCTTGTTTTGTAAATCATAACCAATTCTGTCCTAGATTTACATCTGGATTTGTGGTCACACTAATTTTTTATATCGAATCTAGTATAATTGATCAAATCCAGCCAATAATTTCAGGCCAGAACTAACGTACTCTATTCCTACTGCAGAGAAATGGTCTATGGTAGTCTTCCATTGGATTAAAGCACATTGGTATCCATGGATATCAAGATTATACAGGAGACATGGCATCAGTTTCAAACATTTGAGGCATGAGCCCAGTGCAGAGTAGTGAGATACTCACAGGGACCATAAAGATGATACGAACAATGTATCTCTGATAAGTGGGCTCCGTGTAGTTCAATAGATGTTTATAAATGTGGATAATTGCCAATACCATTGCCCCAACTGTACAAGGCAATGCTATCAGTATGTAGTATATAGGCCCCATTTTGAATCACTGGGAACCTATACCGCCTTCTAGAGAAGAAAACAGCTACACACAAAAAAATTAAAGTCAATCGTCCAGCAGAATATCATACCAAAAAAGGAGAACAGTATGCAAATATGCAGATGAATGAGGAACTAAACTAAGATCAGCACGTACCCCTCAAGCCCGAACCTTTCTTCGTTTTCTGTCCAGGAAATTAACATGCGGAACGGAATCTTTTCCTCAAATTTGACGGGAACCTCAAAAACCCTACCCCCCAACAAAACGAACTTTTCTCACAACAGGAAAAGGCCAAACGTGAATTTAATCACGACCAATTCGAAGTAAATCTTAAGAATACATGCCTGAAGGTTCAATCGAAACTTTCTGGAAAAAAATTCTTAAAATGTTGAATGAACACGATTCGGCAAAAAATCAAAGTATTCGAGATTCAATCGATGTGGCAGTTCGCCAACCCAATGGACAATAGAAGAAGAAATTGAATTGATCTTTGCAAAGAATCACGAGAAGATGATGAGCCGAATAGTGAAAACAACAGCATACGCTTCTTTTCTTCCCCTGCAACAAGAACGCTACACAGCCTGTTGGTCCCTAAGAAATAATGGCGGTAAGCGGAATTATTTCGTTTTCGTTTTCGTTTTGTACATCTTTTTTCTTTATTTTGTTTCTTCCGAACCAAACAAGTTAAAATAGGTGTGCTTCGCTGTTGGTTAACTTAGCCCCAGTTTTATGCCGCATTCTTAAAATTATAATTGGCTTATAAACATCTTTTTTCAAAAATTAACTCCTTATTTTTTGAAAAAATGTTCTTATAAGCTAATTATAAGCATAAGAAGGCTACAAAATAGACCCTTAGTTTAATGATTGATAATCCATTTTTAATTACAAAAAACAAATAAGCTGCTATTGGGTATACAAAGGTAGAGAGAATCATTCAATCCCCGCAAAATGGGCCCAAATCGTTTTGGCCCGGACCCAATCATTTTTTCACCCGCTTGTCTAAAAATGGACTATTTAATATAATTTATAATTATAAAATGGGTTATCCGGGCTAAATCGTTTAGTCAAACGGGCGTATGCGGTTCTCAAAATTCGATCAATGCAAAAATGGGCGAGCCTGTTTAAACCTTTTTGTTTGTTATTATTTATTTAATGTTTTTTATAATATAATTTTTTATTTTTCCATTTACTATATTGTTTATAATAATTTTTTAAATCTCATAATTATTAGAATAATACTATAATAATATTTTAAAATTTAAAATAAATTTATTAAAAATTATTTTTAATAAAATAATATTACAAATTCCAAAAAAATATATTAATTTTTTTTTTAAAAAAAATCATACTTCATCATATTTTGTTTAAATAATTATAATATATATTTTTTAAATTGTACATGTCGCATTTATTATTCCAAATTTAAACATTAAGTGCTAATTAGAGTTTCGGGTTAGGTTAGGATTTTGAATTATATGAGTATAAACATATAACTTAATACAATATTTACGAGTATAAATTTACAAAAATAAACTTATAACTTATAATATGAGTTTATAATTTATAGTTCATCTTCATACTCTAGCTCATATATATTTATAAGTTTATAGTTTATTTTATAATTCATAAATTAAGTTTATATAAATTTGTAATTTATAGTTTGTCTACATACCCTAAGTTTATATATATTTATAAGTTTACAGTACAGTTTATTGTTCATACATAGAGTTGAATTGTTTATATAAAATTACGACTTCATACTCTAAGTTTATAAATTTAAAACATTGCAACTTAAGAATATAATTTATAAATCATGTAACTATAAAATTATAAACCTATATATTTATAAACTTATGAACTTTGAGTATAAAATATAAATTAGGGTATAAACTTGTAACTTATCAACTTACTTATAAGTTTATATATATGTATATATATATATATATATTTATAAACCTGATCCGCTTTAAATCTTATGAACTTATAAACGATTTAAACTCCCTAAAACCTAAATGGGGTAAACGGATACCCTAAATCTAAATAGGGTAAACAGATGCTATAAACCCTAAACGTTTTAAACGGTTAAATTCATTTTTTTAAAATGTGCAAAAACGATTTTAAACCATTTAAGCCCGTTTAAAAACGTGCGGATACAGCTTCAGGCTTTTCAAAAATGCACGGATACATGCCAAGCCAATTTTAAAACGGTTTGGTGCGTTTTAGGGTTTAGAACCCCGTTTTAAAAAATAGGCGGCCTGGTTTGGCCCGGATCGCCTGTTACCGAAGTCTACACAGAGGTTTTGATTGAGTTATCCATTCACTCAGGATAACTGTATGGTAGCTCCAAAAAGTTATCACTCCAATTTCGAACAAATTACATTATCACAATTTTATTTAGTTTCAAAATTACCAACTATTCTCGGGCTAGTTTGGTAGAAGGATAATTTTAATTTTGTTTCGAGGATAACTAGTGTCTTCCTGTAGAATTACGTAATTTGGATTTTATTTGGTACACGCCTTTTCACGATGTTCGAATTAAAACAAAATCAGGATACCAATTGCATCCTGTTTGGTATCATCAAATTAATCTGTATTAAATTGACAATTTCATTGAAAAATCTTAAATGACTAAAACGCCCCTGATTTTACTTGACATTACAAATATCTTTCCTTTTAGTTCTAAGCTTTCTTTCTTTGAAACAAACAATTATTTGACATCTTCACAGGTGTTACAGAATCAAATTGCATGTTCACCGTCTCACCATGACAATTTACATATTACAAATCACAATTCACATCGTCCTCAAATTGTCTAGCCTCGATTTAAGTAGCTCTTGCCAATTTGAAAGATGTAACTGCCGAAGAGAGCAGTGCAGTGATGCATCCCTCAGATAAGACACAAGAGAGGGGGACCCTTGAGATTGACAGCAAGTAGAAGCAGAGAACAAAATCAATGATCAGTGCTCAAATCTTTTGTTGTTTAGGTTGAACCATTCAAACTCTAATACTGAACTTCATAACTAGACAAAGGAAAATGCACCTCTGTGATTGGGAGAACCTCTTCTTCGCTAGTACTGCTTTTTATTAACAAGTTTTATCGAAAAAAAGAAAGAGAGACATACCTGATCAATCAAAACTCGGTTAGATAATTCCCAGCCATGGAAAAGGAGATTCTGTCTGCTCCTCTCTATTGAGTGGTGTTGGAAAACATTAAATGCAATGGTTGGAAAATATTTGATTGAAAAACATTTACACGTTTTGTGCAAATTAAAATTGTACAGTATTCAAATAGTAAAGTACTATTTGAATTTATTATAAACATTTATGTAACGTTTCCCACGCCTATAAATAGGCTATGTGCATATTCATTTGATATAACGACTAGAACGACTATACGGGTTTTCTCTGCCTGCCTAGCCATCAACGAGGCTAAGATTTGATTCATAAAAATCTAACGAGACTCTGGTAGACTCGTTATCCGGACACTCGATCCTACTACGCTTCCGCAAACAGGTAACATTTATCGTATTTGATTTGTTACCGTTAAATTCAATATTAGATTCGTTCTAATCATTGGATTACAGTGGTATCGGAGCGAGTTCCGGACCGGATTATATTCGATTCGTTCGATTATATTAAATCCGTTATAATTCCGGATCTTGTTTGATTTCAAATATTATCGATTTTCATAATCAATTTTTGAACCACCGAAAAAGTACCGTCTGTTGCTTCCAGACGCCGCTCACGACGACGCGTGAGATAGAGTAGCACAAATTTGGCACGTGTTGTTCATGCGCCGCGCCGTAATGGCGCATTTCGTAAACATGCCACGGCGGAACGGCGCGTTCCATGTGTTTTGGGACTGCGCATGTTGCGCAGGCCAGTTTTCTCCGTCGAACAACTGCCATGTGCCCATCAGCTTTTGTGCGGGGCGGTGTGTGTGTGTCACGCGCCACCGTCCACCATGCGTGTTGGCGCGTCACCGTTACTCGGCCGCCACACTTCGCCCAAATTTACGGATCCGGGATGAAAAGGCTAGATCCGGCCATTAAAACCACCTTGGGGTTGTGCGTGTGAGTCACGCGCTACCAACCAAGGCCGACAACCGCCAAAATACGATGTTTTTTTTTGACTAAATGGCGCAGATCTGGCCTAGAAAAAGTGTAGCGGAAGAAAATGGGATGAAAAACATCACCTGAGCTGAGACACGGCGGCGACAATACAATTTTGGCTCGTGGGGCTACCACATCGAATGGACGTGCGGCGGACAAGATTCGCATCCGCCAAACTCTTTTGCCAAAAGCCAGCAACGGCGCCGTTGCTGTCATGGAGGCGGAGAGACCTAAAGATCGAGAGGATTCCGACGGACGAACACAGGTTTCAAATGAAACTGAAATGAAAAATCCAACATTTAATAGGATTTGAAATGGGCTGCCAAAGTTAAAAACTTGGCCATCCAATTGCATGATATAAAAAACTTGGACTTACAAAATCGAAATGGGTCGGGTATTCCGCGTCCCTATGACATGTTTTATAAAAAAAAAGAGAGAGAAGACTGGGCCGTCATTCTCTATGGGACGAGTGGCCCTATCTATCGTAGACGAGCCTATTTAAAGAATTGGGCTGACAATTTTTTATGTTTGGGCCGTTTCTTATGGGCTGGGCCATTTAATTGATAGAATTGTCCCAATTAAGTCAATAAGAAAATAAATTGGGTTTTATTTTCTTAAGGCCTTGGACAAAAATAATTTTTATTTCTTAAAAATTAAAATAGAAGCCCAAAATAAACATTTATGTGTTAAATGTATTTAATTATGCATGAATTATAAATTATTTATTTGCTTTGTGCAATTAAATTTCTACTATGCATAATTAAGAATTAAAATTATTTTGCTTTGTGCAATTTAATTTATGGCATGCATGAATTATGAATTATTTTATTTACTACGTGCAATTTAATTTCAAAGCATGTTTATATTCATTACGTGAATAAGGATTAATTTTATTAGAGAATATGTTTCGAACTAATAAAATTAATGAGAAAAATTATTAACTCCGTGTTAATAATTGAATTATGATAAT
>JAOWBN010178118.1:0-17509 GCA_028565015.1 Pinguicula moranensis
ATTCCAAGTTAAAACCCATTATTGAGTCAAACCAAGATTGTGCTTGTCCTTGCAAGGAAAATGGGAAAAGAATCTTTCGCACAGTGTCTTGTGACACACCTTGTGGCCTATACGTGTTGCTAAGAGTGAGGAAGGTCTTTATGTGAGCATTAGGGTCTTCATGCTCATATCCCTGAAAGATGGCCCCATTTTGAATGAGGTTGATTAGCTACGGAGGGATTTAAAAGTTCTCATCATTCACAACTCCAAACTATTGCATCTGATCAAACCTTGGCTCAAATAAGTCCCCAAATACTCTGGGTCTATGTGCAGGAACCAGTGCAGGTACACGAGGTGGATTATTGCCTGCTTGTTGAATGTCCAGGCCATTATGTGGTTGATTATTCAAATCATTATGTTGATTGTCAACTTGGTTACCTTACATTGTTAGAATGTATAATGGATTGCCAAAAATCACTGGGGTACTTTGTGTCATTGCCCTTTATAATTCTTTGCCTCTTGCCAATCTTCTATGTCTTTTTCACGTAATTCAAATTGTGGTGGTCCTTGAGACCTGATTTGCATATACTTCCTAAAAAAAATAGTAATAAAAAATCACACTTTCTAGCAACTAAAAACAACCGTGTCACTCCCCGTCAACAATAGAATTCAGAAAACTCCCATAAAGAAGCAGTCTAATCGAAGCTTTAATCCTCAACAATTCAGTGTTGAAAATTTCCAAATCAAAAAGGAACATTTTTTTCTTCCTTCCTTCGTTCTTCTTCACGCCAACGCCTCTTCTTTTTTTTTTTCTTTTTTTATTCTTTTTCTTCCTTCTCCCCTTCTCTTCACGTGAACTTCCCTTTCTATTCCCTTTTTTCTTCTTATCTTCTTCCTCAAGAAACTCTTTTCGTGAACTTCCCTGTCAATTCTTCTTCTCTCCTATTCTTTCCTTCTTCTTTCGTATAGTGTGAACTTTCTGTCCAACAATTTTCCTGCGTGAACTTTCTTCCAGATTTTTTTTCCTTTTCCGCCTTTCTTCTCCCAATTTCTCCTCTTCCCAAAAAACTCCCCAGGCGGTTCTTTCTTCAAGATTTTTTTTATGCGTGAATTTTCTCTCCCATCAATCCTCCTTTTCTCTTGTCTTTGATTCTTCCTACGTGACCCTTCTTTTTGGCCCCAATCACTTCTCCATTTTCTTCCTTCAGCGGGTGACTTTTCTTGCTTTTTTGTCTTGTTCTTGATACATTAATTTCCTCACTCTTTATTTTCTTGCGCTATGTGAATTTGTTTCCTCTCTTTTTTTCCTTGCTTGACTTGTGTCCTACTTTTTTTCTTTCCGCCTACGGCTGCTTTTTGTCTTCTGCGAACTTTTTTTTTTCTACCCAAAAATCCTCTCCTACGGTGGTCTGTGCTTCTTTTCAATGTAGGGCTTCCTTTTCTTTTTAGTTTATTGTGCCAATCAATTTTTAGTCCATTCTTCTCTTCAATGAATGAAAAGTAGTCTAAAATATTATTTCTTCAATGAATTTTCCTAAAAATTCATAAAATAACTCAAGTGAAAATCATGCCATTTTTCAATAAAAATTATCAAAATGAACCATTTATAATTATAACAAGTGTAAAATCATAGTGAATAAATAGGTCTATTTGATTTGCATCATCTTTCTCGAGTAATAGCACCCATCTCTCAGTATGTAAACATTCATCTCTCAATCTCACACTTCAACATACTAAAGGCATTTTTTTTAGGAAATCCTCTCACGGTAGGACTAATCCCATAGACATTCTCATGCTATAGCAATTAACGTTCGTTTTACCAATTCTAACATAGTCTTGTCTCTCGACCTCCAACAATGCTTAATGAACTCACAAATGTTGGCCATACGTGTGCGAGTTAGGGAGAATGCACGAGAAAGTCAAACAACATCAATAAATCCTCAAAAAGCTAAACATTCAAAATAAACTTCCAAGCTCATCAAGAACTACATTAAGCTTTAGAAAGAGGTTCTAGCCTATTCTCACGGCATATGCTTCACATATACACGTATAAACAAAGTTCATTTTGCTCGAAAACAACAACAAAGAAGAGAAAAACCCCTTCGGATGATTGATTCGATGTCAAAAGAATACTTTATGTTTTGAAGGGTAGCTTCCATTGAAAACTTGGAGTCAAAATTAAAGTAAAAAATGATCAATCTACAATTTTTTCCCACCATCGTGCACTAGTGGTTTCCAGATTGGAGTTGCACCTTGTAAATTTGGGGTCACGGCCATATGATTAAGATCATTTATCCTCAATTTCTCGATTCATGAACACATTCCTCAAGTATTAGCAAAACACAAGAAATGAATATAAAATGTACCTTTAACCATTGAAGATAAGCAGGTTTAAAGCATAAATATCAATATTAACTTAGTACGAAACCAGCTTATCAAGAATCAAGAAGAAGAAGAAGTTACATGAAGAGAACCGTAAAACTAAATGCCCTAGGAATGGAGCAAAACTCCTTTTTTGTAGTGTGGACAGTGGATAACCGCTTGACTCTTTTAGATATAATCCCAATTGAACAAGCTTAACTGATAAGTGTAGCGTTCGAATCATGCCTTGTGTTCAGTCCTTAGTTGACTCCAACTTGACTGTTGACCTCACTTATCCAACACTTAGTTTCAATGACTCCAAAGTTTGGTCCCAATTTAGTACCTCCACTTTGAAAATGAAGTTATTCCTGAGATTCAATATCTTTACCGACCATGCAATGCCAAATCCATTTCATAAGTTTTTTCATCTTTTATGAAAAGATTTTTGAAAAAGAGAACTTTTGTAAAATTCATCACACCAATTGGGGATACTTGTGTTGTATTATATACTCACAAGTAATTTCAACATATTCACAAAAGATGAATCGTGATGTAATATGAATTCTAATCTAGAAAGGAAGACAATCTATTCCAGAGTTTGTGTATTACAAAATCTTGGGACTTGATTAGTGGAGTTTGATTTCCAATATTATTCAGTCCGAGCCAGTTGTGTAATGCACTCCCCTGCATAGATCGCGAGTAACAAAAATGTGAGAATTGGTTCCTGTTAGCCCTATTCAAGATATATTAGGCCTAATCCAGCAAGAAGATCAATCTGGCCCAATCCAACAAGGAAAACACTCCACAATAGATGAAGCAGTCAACAACAAATCTCACAGAAATCCCGGAACTACACTTATTAGAAGCAGCAAAGTCCACAATTCAACAAAAGCAAATCTACACAAAATCAACAACAGCAACCAACAAATCTTAGACCAAATCATCAACTACAGCTAGCATAGATTTGATATAGAAGCTCTATTTATTTGCATGATCAGCAATGTAAAAATATCATCATTCAGTCTTATGGAGAAATCTGAGCTTCAAATTGCAATTCTCTATCGACTGGACTAAACAAAACTGCACACACACACTCACCATTAAAATGAAATTCATCATCTTGACAAATCGTCAGTTCCCTCTTGTACCTTGAACAAAAAATTTGAATTTGATGTGGCCCAATCCAAGAATCTCCGTTTCACAGTTTTCGATCAATAATTTGTACTGGTCTTGTTTCTTGTAATAAAAATCTTCAGTGTCTGTATCGTATCATCTCCCCATTATGATCATGGAAAACGATCAGCCTTTTTGGACCATTTAACATTTTTCACAGGGAAATGATAGATATCCGCATGGGGTATAGAATTAAAGACGAACTTCAGATGATTACATATAGAGCGTGAATTCAAACATGACAAAACCTTAACCAAAGAATGCCCAAGCCATCATAGATAATTTGTTTTTGTCTTTCATGAATCTAACTAGATAGAAAAGAATGAACGAACTATTTTAGCCTTTTTTAAAGAGTATCGAACCCTATAGTACCTCACCGAATTTTTTGAAGGTGCATTTGGTAGCCGGTTTATTTTAAATCGGCTACGGGGTTAAAATTTAGTTAAGGTCGGTTCTCATTTGTAACCTTATTTGGTATGACCACCCTGATTTCGCTAAGCGACAACAACCTTGTTTGGTGCCGGGGTTTGCAAATCCAGTTTATCTAGGTTTATGGGTTGAATAGGCTAAATTACTCAATTACCCCTCTAGATGACTTTATGGAAATAGCCCATCTCTGAGCAAATTATCGTTCTGGTGATCATAATCCTGTCATAAAAAAATTGAATCTGCTCAAAATCGGATTGTCTACTATTTCTCTGGCAGATTTTGTTCTCAAAGGTTGATATTCAAGAACAATATAAATGAAATGAGCGATGAATATCAACCTTTGAGAATAAAATCAATTAGCAGTCGTGAATGAAAAATGATGCAGGAAAAATATATTATTTGATGATCCTCGACATTTAGAATAAGCTCAAGTTTATCCATTGTTCAAATTCAATCCGCATTTTGATTGTCGGATCAATCACGATCGCTGATTGCAGTCAGGTGCTCGTCAATTTCTTCAGTTGATAGAACTTTGAAAACAGGACGTTCTTTCCTCACAACCCCAACTTGGAAAAGATCTACATTTTAAATGAATCATCCAACTCGTTTACCCCTCAAGAGACCAAACAAAAAATTGATTTCATACAGTTCGCTGTATTTGGTGTAATGACGAGTGAGAAGAACAAGGCAAAGATCATACATGAAGATAACAGATTGAAGATCATGAGAACTTTTCAACTAAGTTGCTATGACTGGAGAAATGACGATGGAGAGTTCTATTTACAGAAAAGGACACAAAATCAATTACCTCTATCTCACTGGCCTTGAAATCCTCCTATAGAACATATTGCAGTCCTGTTTCAACGAACAATAGCTTTCTTGTTACAGTTCATATTCACTTAGTTCCTCAGCTGCAATTGAATTATAGGACTTGATGTAGCAACTCAAGAAAATTTTCAGAACCAATATCCTCAACCCATATCCCAAACTCTCTCTATCAATACAAGTGTTCGACAAAAAAAACACAATCTTCTAAAATTTGCGCCAATCAATAAGAAAAAGCAACGCGAGTCTGAAAAATCAAGGAAGCACAAGCACCGACATGATTCACGAACTTTTCACTATAAATTGTATTACATATTTCCCCTGACCCTGAACCATCCCTCAGCACAATGCGAATGTGCAGCTCCAAGCTCCCCTTTACATCCACACCCAAGATCAACCAACTCCTTCTAGCTTTTCCCACACTCCACACGACTTAAATGGCATATTCTGCACGCCCTTTGACTCCGCCCTACAAAACCACCGCCTTTGACGTCAATAACACGGGATGAAGATTCAGCATCCCCATATAAACCCGTCGCCTCTTCACCACTGGATTTCGCAGCTGTACCGGCAGATTGAACCTCTCCTATCTCAACGGCAGTCTCCGAATCCCTCTACGTCTCAGGAGCGAGCACCGAGCAAGCTCCGAGGTTGGTTTCCATCGTTTCTTGATCCATAAATCCCTGATTAGATTATCGGATGAAGCATAACTCAACCCAGAAATCACAGATACTCTAAAGAATAAAAATCCCACTGGAAGTAGAAGCAAAAGATGTAAAGAAAGGGTAATGAGAAATATGAAGATCGATCTGGGTATTTTATCTCTTCCCATCTCGAGATCAACATTGTTGACTTGCTCAATATTTACAGTTTACTTGTGAATTGACATCGGATTCGGACCGACCTAAGGACAGAAGAAAACTAGGATTTAGTGCCTTTCTCTTAATCAATGCCCAATACCATTGCAACTTTATCGATGCAAGAAAGTTAAATTTTGATAAGCAGAAGGGCAAGTATGTGGGAAAAAAATCAAACCGACCAACTCTGTGAGAATTCACGGTGGAGAAGATGGAGAAGAAGTTCTGCCCTAGGGTTCTTTTGCGATTGTAAGATTTGAGAATGGGGGAAAATGATTTTGGGACGTGCTTCATCCTTGGTCAATTTGTAATTTTTCGGTGGCATAGGGTTATTTTGGTCGTTTCATTTAGTTGGTTTTCATTGGTTTTCTAAACCCTCAAATTTTCGAGGGTTTCAAATGGGGAATTTGACCGATCGTGGCCCTGCCCGAGGAGTAAACCTTCGGGCAGGGTTAAAAAATTTCGGGCACCAAATGCGTGTTACAATTGGTTGAACTCGGTTTACTGGTGGAAAACCGACATAAACCAGGCACAAACCCGCTACCAAACGCACCCCAAGATGTTAGGTTCTTGGTTTGTAAAATCAGACTCCTCTGTTTTTAAATTTTCTGTCATTTCATGAGTTTGTTGTTACTTTCTGATAGATTGTCCTGGGTTTTTTATGGATGAAAGTATTGAATGAAACATAATCCAATGAAGGAATATTATGGGGTGTGGGTTACTTCTCGCATCCATCATTTTTGCTTAGTATAATAACTATGAGAATTGATCTTTTAGCTGCATCCGGTTTCTGCTCTGCGCATTCACAACAAGAACTAGGAGAACGTTCTTGGCTCATGGGCTCCAACAGAGTACGAGCAAAAGCTGCAATTTTTTCCATCCATCAAGAGAGCAGAAATTGAACATATAATAGAAGGCTTATCAAATTACTGTCACAGTTATAATGAAGGCCAACTATCATAAAGGATCGTAAATTAATACACCCAGGTGGGGGTAGAGGATACCCACACCCAGGGGCGGATACAGGTAGGGGCCAGGGGGTGCCCTGGCCCCTCCTGACCCTGGCTATCCCTTGGGGGCCTAGGCCCCCACCCTGTAAAAAAAGTAAAAAAATTTATTTGGCCCCCTCCTATAATTTTGGCCTAGATCCGCCCTTGCCCACACCAACTAATGAATTGAAAAGATGACAAATTAAGCCCAATTACAAGTAGACTTGATTTACCTTACATGCCGAAGCAAGTGACACAAAAAAAGTATAACTTGTTGGAACTTGAAACTATCAACTAAACTCCTTATGATGAACTCTGAAACGTGGTTCTCCACAATGTGTCTCGTAAGCAATGAAATGCCATAATGAGATGCACTTGAAGCAGCACAATGAGATGTCACACTAAGTTGAGTGAACTTGTGCAGTGCGTAACCTGAAAAATGGAGGCACCAGATGATGTGATTATTTGGGTCCGAGACGAATTTGGATTCTTGCATGGTTCAAAGTAATTGGATCCTACAATGTGAATTGTAGTAAAGCGCAGTTTCGTGCTTTCTTCCAATCAGAAGCACAAATATCTTTGGATCGATTTGAAATTTTAACTGGAGTTCAAAGACTCATTGGGAGTCTTCATGTTCAAAGTAGATTGAATTTGAATGGTCCAATCGTGAGATATGGATTTTAGAACATACTGCTCTTGTTCACTCACGATCTGCTATTTATAGCACTGCGCAACCTTGGTATTATTAGATATCGAAGGTCTGAAAAAGTTCAGATAGAATTAAAATTTTATCACGTGACCGAGAATTTCACAATAAATATTTTGACAAAAGGAGATCAAATTCTAACTGTCCGATGATGAGTTATTATTTTCGGAATATACTATTTCAAATTGGAATTGCACGTGATTTATAGAGACCCGATTAAGCATATGGTATGTTGCACGTTTTGGAGACCACGACTCTTGCTAGAAGCTGCCAAGAGTATTTTGCTCTAGTCCATTATTAGCACAAAGCTAAAAGAATTGTCAATAATGACCCAATAGAATTTTAAATTAGGTAGGGCTCAAATAAAGTCTAGAGACCCATTAAAATTGTAGCCTATTTAAAGGCAGATTTCACCATTTTCAGAGGAGTATTTTTGATGTTAATTTCATAATGAACTTTGAGAGGAATCTCTTTGTTTCTTTGAATTCCTATTCTAAAGAGAATTAGGTTGCATGCATCTTAGGGTACAAGTAAAAGTTGATTCTATGATACTCGTATTTATCATAGAGTAGATCCTCGGGTAGGCGTTTGATTGAACTTATGGTTTACATTCGTTTCTAGCGTAGTAGTTGGCTAGGGGTTGATATTCCATGTTTGATTTTGTTTCTATGGCATAATACATTTCTTCCATCTTTGTTCTTTTTCATTCTTCTATTTTGTGTAACTTTTTATTGGGTTGCACAATCTATCCTTTTAATTTTGTTAATTTCAAATTTTGTGTTATTCATGTGTTTCTCTTGATACAAGAATAAGTTCCCAATTCTATGCTTCCGTTCTGTGAGCAAAAATCCACATCATTTGTCATTCTTGTAGTCTCTGATGGGGGTCAGGGGTATAAAATATCATGGATGAAGATGAAAAATAAGCTCAAAGAAGAGCAAAAGATGTGTAGTCAATCAATTAAATAGTAAACCAGATAAATGGATTATTTAGTTTTTTTTACGACTGCCTCCGCATAGTCATAACAATCACTACATCCAAGTCATCAAGTCCTCTCAGAATACGGAAACATGAAAGTTTAGAAAATGGAGAATTGTAATTGAGCGATTTCTTGATCAATGCTTTTCATTCCCACCATTTTACGAAGTAGCCATGCTATTCTATAACAATTGCTAGTCAAAAAGACATGATTATATCAAACTATTGCAGTATAACCTATGTGCAGGGTTTTGTTACTCATATCTCCAAAAACAGCACTAGCACAAAAAACATTGGCAGGGGAGGAAGCTGATGAATAAAATTTTTTTTTTATCAGAAGTGGCATTAATCTTGCTAATGAAGTCCAATACAATAAGATGGCGGGCAGAATAGGAAAAGCTTAACAAGATGGTTAACAAGGAAAGCAGCAGGCAATCATTATACCCCGACAGTGAACGAAAGCCTAAAAACTGAATGGAAGTCATAGCAGATAGAATTTTACCACAACAAAGTTGCAAAAAATAAAAGAAAGTAGGAGCATAAACATATTACAAGGAAAAGCATTGATTCATTGCAGCACAATGAGTCCTCACAAATGATTGCATTGATTTAAAACTAAACTGATCCCACCAACACCAAAGCGCATTGTCAAATGCCACATCAAGATTCAATCTTGAACACATCTTAATTAGTCAAAAAAAAACACTTTAGGAAAGCTTTCAGTAAGGGGATAAGAGGAAATTTATCAGCAAGACCAACTTGATATGTAAAACTGATCTCAACATCAAATGAAATCTTAAGCCAATGAACTGAAGATAATGCCAAGACCAGTAATAAAAATCATTCATCAAGAGCAGCTCTTATGCTCCTGAATCTAATGAACACATCCTAGAACAGTATGTGTCCACTAATCAAGGTTATTCTAAGGAAATATTAGAGGCATACACAAAAGTAACAGAATCAAGATTAAACGAAATAGGTCCATTGCAGCAAAAATTAAGCCGGGGTGTTACCTCTAGGATGTTATCCTAATTTTGCCGCAGGACAAAACAACAAAATCGAGGCTGAATCGGATGAACAAAGACTAAACAAAATGGGCATCTGCTTTCTCCATGCAGAGGCCACCACAAGCTTTCTGTAAAAATTCAAATCCTCATCCTTCACCGTACCAAAACTCACCAAATGCTGCAAGAAATTGTACACAGAAGAGTGCAATTGGTTATGAGAGAAGTTCATCGCTGAAAATCATCGAAGCTCGGCTGTTGCGGCATCGGCGTCGGATGATCTACCTTGCTGGGATCGGGTAAGGAATCCATCGGGCGTGGAGGCATTAGGTTTGGGTTGAATGTTATAAACTCTCGTATTCTCCAATGTTGACGACAAGACATGTATTGAATTCAAATTATTTTGGAAGCGGGAAGAACGAAATTTTTTGACGAAAAAAATTCTACTGACGTGGAAAGGCAATTCGTGCGATTTTCGTGTGATTTCTTCGTGCGCTATATCATTCCTGGCTTGTAGGAGATGGTGTAAAGATTCAGAAATGATACATCGCACGAAAAAGGCGCACGAAATGTACGAAATGATCAAAATACCCCCGTGTTGGATTCCGTGTCAATGTTAAACACAAGGGTATTTTGATCATTTTGCATATTTCGTGCAAAATTCGTGCGTTGACTTTCGTGCGCTATATCATTTCTGGTAAAGATTGTCGAAGGATAAAATTATACCGTGGAAAAAAAGTTGGAGGATAGAAGTATTAAAATAAGGATCTTTGCTGCCACGTGGCAGGATAAAGATGCCCTTAGAGCGTGTCCCTTGTACTTATATAGAAAAACAATATTTTTTGTGGTTAGGATGCTCTTACCAATAACTTTGAGATTGAGACCCCGCTAGCTCAATGATTTCCCAGTTTTGTTTATTGAAACTTCATCGAGTTGCTTCACCCAGAGCACGATTTGATTTGCTCAAGAAAGAATTGGTTTAAACCTAGTTTCTTCCGTATCTCAACAGAAAAGAGAGAGTTCTTATGATCTAAATGGTGAAGCTAGGTGAACCGTAATTAGATCACCTTTAGCTATACCAAAGAAATATGAAGATAGGTATGACATTGTGATCAATCTCAAAGATACCATTCTAGTTGGTTTCTCCTATGAGCCATAGTATACATTGTACATTTTTTTATTTCTGCATTTCTTTTTTTTTTTTTTATGTACATACTTTATTATACAATGAGCAGTATAGTAAGTTTGAAAAGTTTACCAGTAGCAGATACTCATTAGTTCCAAAAGGTTTATGAACCCAGATTTTTTACGCACCCTGGGTTGAATTTTTTTTCATTGCCTATCGGATACTTACTAATATCACAATAACTTATACCTATGATACAAAATTTATTAACAATCAAAATATAAGACAAATTCTTTACGCACCGCGATGAGATTTTCTTGCAACTTGGAACTTTACCCAATATATTCCTAACAAAGTTGGGGTCTGATATACGCGATCTTACCCTTGTAATTATACAAAGAGGCCATTTCCGTTTTGCGACCCAGACGGGTATCGATCCCTGGACCTCACAGTTGTGAGGTTTAGTTGCCCACCAGGACTTGATCGCGATGAGATTTTCTAATATAGTATATTTTACTTTATTCTTGTTGCCATATTTAGGGCATTTACTTCATTACTGGCACCAGGTAACAATACACACGATAACAATTTAGTTCCAAGACAGTCACCCTAAACCAAAAACATAATTCCAAATTCCAGCAAACAGGTAGAATATATATAAATATAACTAAGCTAATAATGGACCAGAGCAAAATGACTCTATTAAATTCCAATGCTTCTATTTAGTGAAGTTGTTGGAACTAAATACATCAAACGACGCAATGCATATTGGGTAGCAATGGAAACGACCCTTTGTATAATTACAAGGGTAAGGCCTTGTACATCTGACCTCCCAGACCTTAACATAATTAAAAATATATTGGGTACATTGTGTGTGTAAAAATCAAATAGCTCAAATTGAAATAGAAGAAGATGAAGCGTACCTCACTTTTGCTCAAATAGAGGTCGAAGAATAAGAATAATTTTGCTATATTCGGGCAATTCAGAAAACAAAAAGAATTCTATGGAATAATTGTCCATAAATGTCCATGGGGTCACAAGGACACAAATGGGGACACAAGGACAAGTGAAAAGCATTTCACTTGCAAAAAAATTAGTAATTATACATAATTGAAGAAAGCTTGAGAAAGAGAAATATTACGATAGATGCAAACTGATTCCAATGTTATATACATGCGTCGTATTGTACGGAAGAAGAGAAGTAGAGAGGAAACAAGGTTGAGAAAAATTTGAATTTTCTTGTTTGATCATTTATTTACGCTTGCACAAATAATTCACAACAAAGAAGATTCTATATTACGATGTTTTCTATTTTGGGCTACCAGGGTTGTGGATGGACTGGGGGAACCTGGGCTAAGGAAAATATTAAGGCATTTGTAAGGGGGCTGAACCCCAGGCCCCAGCCCGGGACAACCTTACTGTGCCTACACCCTTGATTATGCAGGAACAGAAACTGCGACATGTTTGCTGTTGCAAGCCATTTTCCTGTAGAGAACTGCAGAGGACCATATACTTGTATCCACTGGTTTTCTGCTACATTCTCATGCTAATGTTGTGTGTTCCCTTTTATTTTGAACTATGGTTTTCTGCCTGAATTGTGGATGCAAACACATTCAGCTAACGATCCAAAGGGTGTATTCACTTTTCCATTTTTTGTCCAGATTTACCCAGTCTTGGCCCAGACTGTGATGTTATCTTTAAAGAATTAAAAATCGGGTCCCTCAGTTTGTAATTAGGTGACTCGGTAAATCGGCTAGATTTCCAACCAACCGTCACCACTAGTTTCAAATCTCATATATGTAAAATTACCTATGCATCATCTGATTGCAACAAAACCCATTTCAAGGGTTTCAAGGAATCTTGGAAGCTATTCACAGTTCTTGAGAGGTGATTCACGGTTCCTGAGAGGCGATTCACGGTTCCTAAGATGCGTTTCACGGTTCCTAAGAGGTGATTGGGGCTGATGAATTCAAATCCTAAGTAAAGCTCATTTTTCGTTTGAGTTTCAATTTTTTTTCTTGAAGGGTTCTTCGTTGCATTTTCTCGAGTATTCAAAGAAATCACTGTTAAATGTGGTGTCGAGTACTTGTTGCATTTTCTCAAGTATAGTGAAAGGTTCTTTGAAATGGGTGTTAAATGTGATCTCTAGCATTGTGAAGGGTTCTTTGAAACGGGTGTTAAGATTCAAATGTTGGATAGTTGATCAAAAAATGGTTTTAGTGATTAAGTTTACGGAAAGAATTTTGTTTATAGTTGAGGCATATGTTAGACACAATGTCCGCAAGACGATAATACCTCATTTACAAATGGTTACGGGTCACGCCACTCGTTCCCAAGATACAATGACTTATTACTCAGAAGAAAACACCACTTGCTTGAGTCAAATCTGACGAATAACAAATGCTCAGAACTATCACTTTACAAGGAAGAGAATTTTTTCGAACCCAAAGAAGGAGTGATTCGAAAACGGGATTTGAAAACTGAATCCTAGGGGGCCTTATTTTATAGTTTTGTGGGGGTGTTTCGAAGAGCTATGAAAAATTGGAAGGATATGTCTATTCGATTGAATAGATGCTTCGTTCCACAACAGACACCCGTTCGGTTTAACAAGTGCTTCTTTATTCCACATCAATTCAGTTGGTTCACGTCTTTCCATTTTCCTAATTTAAGTGGCTTACTTCAAGCATTAATTTCTCATTCTTCACAAATTGGTTTTGAGAAATTCAAAGTGTTATACTCATATGCTCACTTAGTAGATTTCATTTGTATCGTTTAACTCCCCGTTTCTAATAACCGAAAACCACTTAATTAATTGTTCAAAGTTGGATCGTCACCAAAACTTTAAAATCAATTTTCAACAATCTCCCAATGACAATTAACGCATGCATGAAACTAGGTTTCTCAAGATAGTTCTGAAAAATCATTATTGTATCATGATAGGTGGTTTGTTGCTTTGAACAGTAAAATATTGTCATACATACTATCCAGTTGGTGGATGCGATATCTTGAACCCCCTGGATATATTGTGTATGCCAAGACAATCAATACTCACACAATAACAGTTTTGTCAATTGTCTTTGTTCTCATGTTATTGTCCATTGCGGTCTTGGACCATATGTTGGATTCATAAGTGTTTCTCTTTATAAACGGACAACACTTCCCACTTATATAGGCGACCTCACCTATCAAGCTCATTCTTGAGAGTATTCTGTCATATTATGCCTTACTTAGAAGACATTGGAGTCATTAAAAGATTCAACATTGAATCTTAACTTCACCACAATATGCATATTTTTTGCACTTCGTGGATTCAATCCCATTCTTCTCGATAACGTGTAAAGTTGATCTCGATCCAGGTATTTCGTTAATGGATCTGCTAAGTTATCCTTAGACTTTACATATTCAAAGGTTATAACACTACTTGATATCAACTGTCTAATGGTATTGTGTCTATGGTGTATATGTCTAGACTTACCATTATACATACTGTTTTGGGCCCTTTCAATTGTTGATGTCCTATCATAATTTATCATTATAGCAGGCACCAATTTGTTCCAACAAAGAATATCCTTGAGAAAAATGCGAAACCACTCAACTTCTTCTCCATCTTTATCTAGAGTTATAAAATTGGACCCCATTTTGGACCGAGCTATGCCAGTTTGTCTAGAGGATTTCCACGACACCGCTCCTCCACCGATGGTAAACACATAAACACTGGTGGATTTGGAGTCATGTGTGTGTGATATATAATTGGCATCACACTATAGCCTTCCAACATAGTTTGATATTTGGTATAAAACAAACCATGACTTAGGATATACTAAGATATTTGAGCACCCTAATCAATGTTTTCTAGCGATCCTCATTGGGATTACTCGTGAACCTGCTCAGATGGTTCATCACATATGCAATATCAGGGCGTGTGCAGTTAGTCAATTACGTTAAACTGCCAATGATCCTTGCAAATTCCACTTGAGAGTCTGGGTCTCCTTGGTTTTACCCAAATGATGACTGGTGTCCACGGGTGTTCTAGCCGGAGGATCGTCAAACTTATTGAATCTATTAAGAACATCCTCAACGTACTGAGATTGTGATAAAACTATTTTGTCTGACCTTCTAGAGATCTTTATCCCTAGGATAATATCAGCTTGACCTATGTCTTTCACGTCAATATGTTTCTTCAACAGTTTCTTAGTATTCACGATCACATTATGATTATTTTCCATGATCAACATGTCATCTACATATAAGCAAACTATGACATATTTATATGAATTGCTTTGATGTAGACACATTTGTCACATTCGATGATTTTGAATCCGTTTAACAACATTGTTTTGTCAAATTTTGTGTGACACTATTTGGGTGCTTGTTTAAGTTCATAGAGCGACTTTACAAGCTTGCACACATTTCTTTCATTACCAGGAGCAATATACCCTTTAGGCTGTTTCTTATAAATCTCCTCCTCCAACTTGCCATTTAAAAAGGAACTTTACACATCCATTTGGTATATTTCCAAATTAAGTAGTACTGCTATAACAATCAATACCCTAATGGACATGATTTGAGTCACAGGGAATATGTATCAAAGAATCATGTCCCTCGATCTGTTTAAACTCTTTGGCAACTAATCTTGACTTATAATTATTAATTGATCTATCTGCTTTATACTTCCTATTTAGGATCCATTTGCATCCTAAAGGCTTGCATCATGGTGGGGAGATCAACTAACCCCCAAGTATGGTTATGCATGATGGACTCAATTTCACTATTAATAGCTTCTTTCCGAAGAGGAGCTTATGGACTTGACAATGCCTCTTAAAGTGTCTTATGTTCATTTTCTACCATATATGATAAGAACTCAGGACCAAAAGATTTTTTTCACTTTTTTCCTTTTACTGTGTCTAGGTTCTTCATCTTGTTGAGAAGAACTACACTAGCTTCATAAGTTCTCTTATTAGAACTTGCCTCTTTTCATTCCTTGCCCGGAAAGATATCTTCAAAGAAAACTGCATTCCTTAATTCAATGATCACTCCTTTAGTTATATATGGATTTTTTGACTTGTGAACCAAGAACTGATATGTAATTCTATTTTGTGCATATCCAATGAAAATAAAATTGATTGTCTTTAGTCCAATCCTTACTTGTTTAGGCTTGGGTATTTCTACCTTTTCCAAACACCCCCACACTTTGAGATATTCATATGATGGTTGTCTACCTTTCCATAGTTCATATGGAGTTACATCCATCATTTTATGAGAAATCTTATTAAGAATGTAGTTTGCTAAAAGATTAGCCTCCTCCACAAGTTTTGGGGTAATCCAAAACTTATCAACGTATCATTCATCATCTCTTTAAGGGTGCGATTTCTACGTTCAACAACACCATTAGATTGAGGTGAGTAAGGTGTTATAGTCAGGTGGGTTATGCCGGATTCAATACACAACTCTTAAAAAGGAGAGACATACTCTCGACCTCTATTACTCAAATCATCTTGATTTTGGTGCTATGATTTTCATCCTAATTCTTATATCCTTTGAAAGCCTCTATGTCTTCATCTTTTTTCTTCAAAAGATATACTAAAAAAGTAATTTGTGATATCATCAATAAAATTAATGAAATACTTTTTACCTTCTCTTGTTTGCATAAGCTTTAAATCACATCTATCAAAGTGAATGAACTCAAGAGAGATCATTGATCTTTCCACCGAATGAAAAAGCATTTTAGCCATCTTTACTTCAACGCAGACTTCACACTTTTGCGAGTCTATCTTGATCCTTGAAATAAATTCCAAGTTCACAAGTTTATGCAATGTATTGTAATTTACAAGTCCTAATCTATTGTACCATAAATTAGAACAGTCAAGCAAGTAGGAAGAATTAATAACTTTATTCATTTTAACATTGCGATTTATAGTCATTTACATTCAACATGTCGAGCACTTTCTCTAGGTACCCTTTTCCTACAAACTGTCTATTCTTGGACATTATAAATTTGCTAGTTTCAATCACTAGCCTAAATCCAGCCATCTCTAACAAGGAGCCTGTCACCAAATTTTTGCGAATGTTTGGGACATGCAGAACATCCATGAGAGTCAGCTCTTTTCCAAATGTAATATTTAGCACCACTTTTCCAATTCCAACATTGGGAGATGTTTCATTGTTCTCCTTACATAGCTTCCTTCCCCTGATAGGGTGCGTTTGGTACCTGGATAACTTTTTTCCAGGTACCTGGACAAATGTGGGGTTAAATTTGTCTGAAACGTGTAAACCCCTGTTTGGTACATAAGCCAAGGTTTAGGGTTTAGCAGTCATCCCTTTTTTTGTAACGGCGGTTTAGGGTTGTACGATCGTCTACATAACATTAAATCTGTTTGAATTACCTACTATACCCTACGATCTCTGATATAAAAAATCAAATTTAACCTAAATTCCTAGACACCAGCCCTAATCTCATGTGACCTCCGAACGCCGCCCGCAATGTTCAACCCACTTTCCAACTGGCCGCCGCCTTCGTCTTTTGGCTGCCGTTCCCTTGTGAAACCACCCACCCATTTCTTACTTCGTATGTACCACCGTGCTTACAGGGAAGGTAAGCACTATCCTGAAACCCCCCACTACCGGTCACCATCATCCTCGACGCCAAAATCGGCAAAACTGAAGAGGACCCGATCATACTTGACGACGATGAACCCGACTTTACTGTTCATCGCCGTCCGCTTTCACCTGCCAGTTCCGCATCCTGCATTAATGCTGAGTACCTCACCTAGTCTATTTTGAATCTGCTGCTTTGTGTACTACAATTACTTAATCTTTGTTAAATTGTGCCTTGTTCCGTAGACTACATCAACTGTAGGTTCCTGTCCTATGAGAAACAATTTCCCTTATTCCATGACTTATGCTGCTACTTATGCTTTCCGTTTACTGAAATTATGACATTTTGATTTTAGTTCGAACTTACATTCTAAACAATTTTGGTACAAGCGCATATATGTAGAAAAGTTTCACTGATATTGACCTGTCCTTAGCTGTTGGTTATATAAACCAACAAAGTTTTTAACTCCGCTTGTGCTAAGCTGTTC
>JAOWBN010178129.1:0-17507 GCA_028565015.1 Pinguicula moranensis
GCTACTATTCTTGCTTTATACCTATCCACAGTCCCATCAGGTTTACACTTTACACGATATAACCACTTTGAACCTATAGCTTTCCTTCCAACAGGTAAAGAGGTAAGTTCCCAGGTTCGGTTTTCTTCCAGCGCTTGCAATTTCTGTTGCATAGCTGTAATCCACTTAGAATCATGACTTGCCTGACTGAAATTCTTAGGCTCTGTTAATGCTGAGATATTTGCAATGAAGGAGCAGTGGAAAACCAACAATTTTCATCAGAAGGAAACTGGCAACAGGCCTGAGAGGAGCCAGTAGAATCTGTTGCAGTGGATGAGAAAACATGAAAGTCATTCATCCAAGATGGAGCTGTGATTTGTCTTGTGTTGCGCCTGAGAGGAGGCTCATCATATTGATGATGAGATGTTGGAACCACTGGAGATGGTTGAGAAATGTCTGGCTGCAGCATAGGGGATATTGAATGATCATCAGATATAGCAACATAATCTTTGGTCAAAGATGAAGATTCAGGCATTTCAGATTGAGATGAAGGCATCAAATAGTCATCAGCAGCCAAGGGAGCACACTGGGGCATTGGAACTTTATCAGCAAGACAGGGAGATGTCAAGAATTTGTTCTCAAGAAATCTGACATCTCGGGAGACAATTAATTTCCTGGAATCAGTGACATAAATCTTGTAGCTCTTTTGATCTGAGGGATAACCAATAAAAATATCTTGCAAGGCTCTTTGATCAAACTTATCCTTTACAGGTCTTGAATCTAAAACAAAACAGATGCAGCCGAAAACTCTCAATCTGCTCAGATCTGGTTCTGTGTGATGCAGGACTTCAAATGGAGTCTTCCATTTCAAAACTCGGTTTGGCCATCTGTTGATAAGATGTGTGGTTGTAGGGATGGCCTCACCCTAGAATTTCTTGGGAAGATGTGCCTGAAAAAGCAGTGCTCTTGCCAACTGCAGCAGGTTTCTATGCTTGCGTTCCACCAATCCATTTTGTTGCGGTGTGTAAGGGAAACTCTGTTGATGAACAATGCCATTATCCTGAAAGAACTGCATACAACAAGCATTCAAAAGCTCAGATCCATTATCAGTCATGATTACCTTGATTTGTTTGTCATACTGCGTCTTTATCATCTGATAAAAGGTTTTGATCAAGCCAGATACCTGATCTTTATGTCTAAGCAGATAAGTCCATGTGCAACGACTGTGGTCATCAACTATTGTAAGAAAATACTGACGCATGGTGATGGAATGGAGTCTATATGGACCCCAAACATCCATGTGAATAAGCTCAAAACACGCTGCAAAACGATGCAAACTGTCAGTAAATGAGAGGTGACTCTGTTTTGAAATAGGGAAGATTTCACACATTTCAACTTCACCTTTATTCATAGCAACATCATCAAAGATCTTTAATTGTTGCATTACATCAAGAGATGGATGGCCTAAATGACTGTGTAATAGATTAGCATTCATAACAGTACAAGCTTCAGCAAAATAGTTCTGTTCCAGAAGATCTACACAGACTTTTCATAGGCTGCAGGTAAGAAGTGAAGGTAATTTCCTCTTTCTGAATTGTGTCTGCATCAAAGGAGTCTGCACAAAAGACATACAGTTCTTTCTTTACTTTCCCAACTGCAATGATCCGTCTTGTTCTAAGGTCCTGCATCACACAGCAGTTAGGCAGAAAATACACACCTAAGTCTGACTGCAAAGACAATTTTCTGACAGATAATAGGTTATACTTCAAACTGGAAAAAAATAAACAGGACTTCAAACATATATCCTTGGAGAAAATCACATCTCCACTGCATTTAACCGATCTTACACTACCATCCAGTAACCAAACCGTTGTCAAGCTGTGAAAAGGATGTATATTTGTCAAAATCTTGTCATCGGTACACATGTGATTTGTCGCGCCTATGTCAATGATCCATTCCTGCTAAATAATGTTAGTGTGAGAAGAGAAGGATGAATGTAAACCTTTTGTACATGCAAAATCATCAAAGTGAGCCATGTTGATCATCATCTTACTTCCCTGCTCAACCACATTCTTTCCTTTAGACAATTTATTAAGTTCATGCTTCATAGTTTCCATCATTGCGTACAAATCACTGATTTTATCTCTTGCAGTGTCCAGCGGAGAGAAAGGCTTATCAGATAGTTCCACCTAATGAGCAGAATAATTATATTTCTCTTTGCGCTTTTGATCAAACCATCCATCAGGAAAACCTTTGAGCCTGTAGCAGTTCTCAGTAGTGTGTCCAGTTTTAGTGCAATGTCCACACTTCAATTGCCTCTTTTCAGCCCAACCTTATGGATATCCTTTCAATTTGAAACATTCCTCAATTGTATGCCCGGTTCTCGTACAGTGACTACACTTTTGAAGAATTTTATCACCTTTACTTCCCCCTACAGTGTCTCTTTTCCAGTTACTATTTTTGACAAGCATTGCAGCATTTAAACCATCATTTGTAGCAGTAATATTTATGCTTACTTGCGTCTGTCTTTCAGCAGTAGCAATAACATTGTAAACCACATCTATATCAGGAATTGGATTAGTTCTAATAAAGTGACCTCTTTCAGTTTCATAAACATCATTTAGTCCCATTACATATTTCATTACTCGATCCTCATTCTCCCTTCTTGCTAACAACAGTCCAGTATCCCCTTCAATATAAGGTATTGGCCTCAATTGCTCATATTGATCCCATATGAGCCTAAACTTCTCAAAAAATTCACAAACACTAGAATTTCCTTGTCTAAGCAAGGCTATACTTCTCTTTAACTCAAAAGGATGAGGCAGATTAGTGGTTCCAAATCTCCTCTCAAGACTTATCCACAGTTTTCTTGCATCAGACACAAATACAAAAGTTTTCATCAAATCAGATTGGATAGAATTACGAATCCATGAGCAAACTAAACTATTTGCTCTTTTCCACTTCAAATAGAAATCAGAGTCCTCACTAGGTTTCTCCAAAGATCCATCAATTAATCCGATTTTAAGCTCAGCCTCAAGTGCCAACACTACAACACTTTTCCAGATTAAGAAATTGGAATCATTCAGCATTATAGACACGAGTTGCATACCTGAACTATCAGAACCATGTACATGCAACTGTTCTGTCATTAAATCATCTAACCTCTATCTTCGTCTTATCGCCAACAGTTCCAGCTCTTTCTCAGTCTCAGTAATTGCCATTTTTAAACAAAACTCCACAAATCAATCGAACCAAAAGAAGCAGCGGTTATGTTCGCAGATTCAATGCGATCCAACTTGCTCTGATACCATCTTGAAATCGAGAATTAAACGAACAGAATCACGAAAAATTAGCATAATGAAAGTGAGCTCGAGCGGTTTTCCCAGGAGAAATTTCTCCTGGTTTTGTTTTTGATTTTCTCAATATAACTGTAAAAAATTACAACTGAAATCTCCCTCTTAATTTACATCTCAAAGAAATCGTCTTTATACTAACTAAAACGCAGAACAACTCAATGCCATCTAACTGTACAAATTGAGCTGTCGGATAAGAAATCATCAATCACCCAGGATCAAACATGTGGCCATGTCTTACTAATAAAAGTGCATTTTTAGGAAAAAATCCATTTTGCCTTTCAGCGTCTTTCATTTCACAAGCAACAGAACACTCTGCATCCCATGTCTTTTGCGCAGCAAGAACTGGTTGATCAGCTGTTCACATGACAATTTGAGACCGCATCAGTGAGTTTCTCAGGTAGTTGATGCTAATTATGATACTTCAACACATACTCCACTCATTAAATCTTAATCCACTAGATACACCAATGTCCACCTTCGAGTCTTCGACCACTTTCACCCTAATACTTTGATACGCTACACTGTATTATCTACTACGAAATTAGTCTCCTCGAATATTGCACCATTTTTGGCCTTCCAGATGCCATATGATGTAGTGCCAAAAACTTCTCCAACCTTCCACAAACGCCTTACTTTTTTTTCAAGCCCATATGTTAAGAGAAATGAGAGTAGATATTTGCATGCCCCCACATAGTTCAATCCGAGCCATTTATAACACTCAACCCATACAAGGTAAGATTTATGACAGGAAATAAATAAATCTGGCTCGGATATGGCATAGATCATAAGAACATGATCAAGCAAATATCTTTTGTTGCCAAGTCTCACCTTGTATTATTGCTTTCCAAATGAAGGTACAGACTCTTCATGGAGTTTCAGAACACTAGGCGCCCCATAAGATTTTTTTCTGCAGTCTTCTCTTCGGTCGTACATACGTAGATAAAATCGGGAATGCAAAATATGTTGAGTAACTACCATTCGCAGTATGTGACCAACTCCATGTATCAAGAGCATCAACATATGGCACCACTTGTTAGCATACATAAGTCAAGAAGGGAGGCTAGCTACCACCCTTATCACCACACATGCTCAACTACCAAATAGAACTCCTCTATAAAAGGAGATGTATTTATTTGATTAATATATCGAATAACATCTTAATATTTCGATTACCAAAACAATATGGTATCATAGGGATAGGTGATCAAAATCAACAACTCATTGTTCATCATCTACCTAGATCACTTCTTACCTTCAAAAAATCAGACCCAACCATGCATGAATCTTCAATGGCAGGTGATCGAATTGCGTCTCTTGGTGACATGCGCAATCCTCCACAGATTGCTGCAGGAGATCAATCTACAGCAGCTAATCCGGGGTTGCACCAGTCGCTAGAAGTTCTCACCGACCAATTCAAGATCCTGCTTCAACAGATTAAACCATCAGACAACACACAACCTATTGAACTGGATTTTTCAACTGACTGAATCAAATTACTCCCTTTGGTCTCGTTTGATGAGGGTTGCAATTGGGGGGTCGTGGATGCCTCCGACACATCACTGGTGTTCCACCAGCCCCTCCATCCACAGATCTGGCGTTCGACACGTGGGAGCAATCTGATCTTATGGTTTGCTAGTGGATATTTCACCATATGGATCGTGATATCCAGAATTATTATGCGGAATACCCTACGACACAAGAATTATGGTTGGGTATTGCTACCACTTACAGCAGTGGTGGTGATACCTTGCAGATTTACGACCTCACAGTGTGCGCCAGCCACCAGAAACAAGGCAATCAGTCCTTAGAACAAGTTTTCAGTGCTTTGCAAAAATTGTGGCGTGATATTGAGCGACGCCAGCCTAATCCGATGACGAGCCCACCTGACATAGCTACATTTAATCGGTTGTGCCAAGAAACAAAATTGTTTCAATTTTTATCGGTGATTAGTGATGATTTTGATTTTGTTCGCCGCGATCTACTGAAGCAATTGCCCCTGCCCTCAGCTGAGACGGCATATGAGATTGTCCATCGTGAGGCTACCCGGATCAGGATATTCACAACTCCGAGCAGCGCCGTAGACACATCATTAGACGTGGGTAGCGGCCTGGCAGCTCGCGGGAAGCCAGAACGTGGGAAATCTAAGGCTGGAACGACCTCCCGCGAACCCGCCATCGATAAAACAATCTTGTGGTGCACTCTTTGTCAGACATCAGGACATACGTTGGCCGGATGTTTCAAGAAAAATGGCTATCCGGACTGGTGGCCGGATGTCAAGAAATGGGGAACCAAGCCGGGCGCCGCGACCTACGCGGTGGGTGACACCACGGCCGCCAACACCGATGACAGTCGCGTCGGATTTGGTGCAGTCTCTGTGCTCGAGTACAAGACGGACGAAAATCAGGGCAAAATCGAAGTTGGGGAGTCTTCAGGTATTAAATTTGGGAATTAGCCCTTATGTTCTTCTTTTTTGCCTTGTGGTCCTCCTGTTTTTGCAGCGCCGACCCTCAACAAATTTGATTTTCGGTGTCGAACCCCAGACCCTGGGGAAATTACCAAACCGATCGTACAAAATTCTACGTTTATAGTTTTGACCCAAGAGCAGTTTCGGGATTTTGCATCTCGGCCCCAGAATTTTTGTAAAATTACAAAACGACCCCAGATTAAAGATAAAATTAATTCATCTTTGTGGTTATTTGATTTTGGCGCCACAGATACAATGATCAATGATTCTCGGGATATTCAGAAATCTTCTACCCCAACTCGGTCTTGTATCCGAACAGCGAATGGTGGTTTGGCTCGTGTAAAGGGGGTTGGTTATATTCACTTAACCCCTACATTGAAACTGTCGAATTGTTTACTCGTTCCTGATCTTTCTTGCAAGCTCTTATCTATCAGTCATGTGTCCAAGGAACTCAATTGTGTAGTACTAATGTATCCAAGTTTCTGTGTATTGCAGGATATCAGGACGGGAGCGATTCTTGGGAGTGGCACTGAACATGGTGGTCTGTATTATGTCGATGAGGTAGCCCAACAAGGAACTTGTATGCTGGATCACGGGACGGTTGACCGACAGGCATGGTTGTGGCATAGACGCCTAGGACATCCCTCGACTGGTTATCTCAAAATTTTATTTCCTCAGTTTTTTTCAGAACAACTTCTCTATTCATTGTGATACATGTGTTTTGGCCAAAAGCCACAAACAGTCTTATACAGTGTCAAATACTCGCTCTCCTAATATGTTTTTCTTAGTTTATTCTGATGTTTGGGGTCTTGCTCCGTATGCTTGTTCTAATGGATATCGATATTTTGTACTGTTTATTGACGATTGTACTCGCATGACTTGGGTATATTTTTTAAAGAATAAATCTGAGGTTTCCCAAAAGTTTGTTGATTTCTATACTATGGTTCTCACTCAATTTCAATGCCAGATCCAAATTCTACGTTCAGACAATGGAGGGAAATATGTCAATCATACTATGAACACCTTTTGTCGCACGAAGGGTTTAATTCATCAAACCACATGTGCAAATACTCCTCAACAAAATGGGGTAGCAGAACGAAAAAAAATCATTTTTTTACTTGAAATTTCTCGAGCACTGCTACTCGAATCAAATGTCCATAAGTTTTTTTGGCCCGTGCTGTAGCCACCACTACCTACCTCATAAATCGTCTACCCACAAAAATTCTTAAACTCTGAACTCCTTTACAAACTCTTACTGAGTTGCTTCATGTTCCCAATATCCTTACTCTTCATCCTCATGTTTTTGGATGTTCGGTCTTTGTCCATATCCCAAAAGCTGGTTGCAATAAATTTGAGCCTTGTGCGGTTACTAAAACCTACGATATTGATTATTCTGAAACTTTTTCTCTAGTCGCTAAAATTGATACTATTAAAGTATTATTTTCAATCGCTGCAAATCTGGATTGGACCTTACATCAACTTGATGTGAAAAACGCTTTCCTACATGGCGATTTGAAAGAAAAGGTATATACGGAGACACCACCTGGATTCACTAGTGGTTTTTCAGAAGGTAAAGTATGCAGACTATGGAAAACCTTATACGGGCTTAAGCAATCACCCCGTGCATGGTTTGGGAGGTTCACTCTTGCGATGAGGCGATATGGTTATAAACAAAGTAATTCTGACCTTACTTTTTTTATAAAGAGAAATGGAGATCTGATAACGTGCTTACTTATCTATGTGGACGATATGGTTATTACAGGAAGTGACTGTGTAGAAATTGCCGAGTTAAAAACAAATCTGTTCAGTGAGTTTGAGATGAAGGATTTAGGTGAGTTGAAATACTTCTTGGGAATAGAAATTCAGCGAACTACAGAAGGAATCTTTATTTCGCTGCAAAAGTATATACTGGATCTTCTTACTGAGACCGGACTTCTAGAATGCAAGCCAACTGAAACTCCTGCAATAGTAAATCAGAAGCTGCAAATAACAGAGGGGGCAGAACTAGCAGCTCAAACTCGATATCAACATCTGGTGAGAAAACTCATCTATTTAGCTCACACACGACCAGATATAGTGTATGTTGTCGGTGTGGTAAGTCAATTTATGCATAAAGCACCAGTAGATCATATGGAAGCTGCTCTCAGGATTGTTCGGTATCTAAAAGGGACATACAACCAAGGGATCAAATTTACAAAGAATGGCCATCTTACTATTGAGGGGTACACGGACGCTGATTGGCAAGGCAATCCGGTAATCGAAGATCCACAACTGGTTATTTCATGCTAGTTGGTAGAAATTCGGTCACGTGGAAAAGTAAGAAACAGAAGGTGGTCTCTCTATCAAGTGCAGAAGCAGAATTTCGAGGAGTGGCACGAGGGCTTACTGAGATCCTATGGCTAAGGAAACTGTTGCAACGAGTTAGTGACAGATGCCCATTATGATGTGATAGTAAAGCTGCTATAAGTATATCCAAAAATCTCGTCCAACATGATAGAACTAAACACGTGGAGGTAGATTGCCACTTTATTAAAGAAAAACTTGAGAAAGGTGCTATCAGCCTATTTATTGTGAGATCAGAAGATCAGGTAGCTAACATCTTAACCAAGGCGGTAACAAAGCAGGCTTTCAGGAAAGCTCTGAGCAAGTTGGAAATTGGAGAATCCCCAATTCAACTTGAGGGAGAGTGTTAGAATACATAAGTCAAGAAGGGAGGCTAGCTACCTCTCTTATCACCACACATGCTCAACTACCAAAGAGAACTCTTTCTCTATAAAAGGAGATGTATTTGTGTTGATTTATATATCGAACAATATCTGAATATTTCGATTACCAAAACAATAGTTTGTGCGTTCTTTCGCTCTTCCATCCAATCAGTGTTTGTCCAGGAACTCGTGGGATATCATGCTTTTCCACCATCAATGTCTTGACTATCAAATCTCATGATTGCCATATGATTGAGATACTCCCTAGCTAGAATTGATGTCATATACAATGTCATCACCTGCATTACCCGTTTTCACAACTAAGGGTTTGTCTATCTCAAATTCTACAAACTTCGGATTCCTTCTTCACCTTTTGTAGTTTTTTCCGGTCTTTGTACAAATCAACTTCGTTGAAGACAACATAAACATTACGAACCACCTCGTTTTGCTTAGGACCCCATACCTTGTACTTATTATTGTCAGTTCGATGACCAATAAACAACATTTGATTGACTTAGACTCAAGTTTTCCTGTATTCTATAGTTCAAAATGTAATACCATGCACATCCAAACACGCAAAGGAAGTCAAATTTTTCCTCCTTTCCTGTCCATGCCTCCTTGGGAAATCCACTATCTAGGGAATAAGATGGAGATCGAGTGATCAAATATGTCGTTGTATCTACGACATGTTCAGAAAGTTGTGGGCAGACCCGCGTAGAGTCTCATACTCCTTTCCTTCTCCAAGAGCGTCTTGTTAATATGCTCTGTGGCACCATTCTGCCTTTGGCTTCGAGGGAAATCTCCTAATCCCATGTTTGTCATAAAAAGATTGAAACTCCCTACTGCAATATTCTCTTTCATTACAGGATTTCAGGCATTTTAGCTTTAATCGTGCCTCATTCTCAACAAGGGTTTTCCATTTGACAAACAAGTCAAACACATCAGATTTATTTGGACAATAATAAACCTAGACCATTCAAACGGTTGCAGTGAAATGCAGTTTTCATGAAAAATTGACCTGTCTCAGGTAACAATTAGGTGTAGCACCTAAGGTTTTTATCGTTCCCCTTGCGATGGGATTCGGGATGGTACCCTAGGATTTTAGAGAAGCGGTCAATGGTCAATAGTGGTGGTCAATGGTCAATAGTGGTGGTCAAACTATAGAACTGGGGTTTTGTGATAGATTTCAAATTGTTATTTTCCTTGTAATCGCTACGAACCTGTAACTCCGATACCGGTTGTTGGGGACAAACAAGCACACCAAGGAAAATTATAACACATAATTTATGTGGTTCAATAATTTGCCTACATCCACGACCCACACCCAATCCACTATCTCAGAGAGTACACAATGGAGAATAAGATTACAAGAGAAGGAGTGCACCCTAATAGGTCCCTAATAGCCTTTATATACTATTATAAAGCTATTTGGGTAGAGTTAGGACTTGTTTTTTTCAGAACCATATTTGGTCAGACTAATATATGAGGTCCATGCCTGGTGATCTCCACGCATGAATTGGTTAAACTACGAGCCTAGAGTTTCCCGAAAAGACCCGAGGTCGTGACCCAAGTGAATTATTTGCACCCAACGTAAATTGAAACATATAATTATGACTTGTTTAATTTTGGTACAATTCTAACTCTCAACAATCTCCATATTTATAATTGGAAGATTAGTCACTCCGAGATTTGTAGACGATCATATAGAATAGATATAATAATGATAAAATGCGGAAAAAATAAATAAAATACATTACAATACCATCCGAAATTACAAATTGAAGCGAGTCTGATAGCACCCTCATAAGTGTCATAGGGATCTTGTCCATGTCGACGTAACAGAAGATGAAAATGTCGCCAGAGTAATTCATGTTCCTTAGAGTGGAGCGTATGTTTGGCAGCACTGCCAATGGATTGCACATTTCCGACACCGGACACTTCTCCATATCCCACCAGACTGAAATCCTCTTGTTCCGATATTGTTCATCTGCCAACAATTGTTGCATTGCTCTTTCCTTGATCATCCTTATGGCCAGGCCGCCAGATATCCTTAAACAACTCTACTAAAAGCATTTTACGTATACATAAAAATATGAAGTCTATAATATTTCAGCAATCATTGCATTTTGTATATTTCAAAAAATCCTTAAAAAGTAATGGAATGCAATGTGAATGCCATATGATTATCAATTTACATAACAAGATTATTGTATAAACTTATGTTAGGAATTTGCTTAATATTAAATTCCTGTTTGACTTGAACTAATATTTCTTCTAAGAATTGTAATATTATTTGAATTACTACCTATGAATGTGAGAGAAAAAGTAGAGAGACAAGTGAGAGAAAAGAGAGAGATGTGAGAATTGAGATTTGTCTCTTTGTGCTGCGTGACTAGAGAGATTTTCTCTGTGTTTTCAAGTTATTCTCTGAGTCTTTGTTGTATCACGAGAATATTGTTTCTTAATAGATTGATTCTCCTCTTCTCCCATAATATAGCTTTTCACGCTGAACCATGTAAATCTTATGTAGTTGTCTTAATTTGTTATATTCGCTTTCACATAATCTAAAATATTTTCCAACAACTTAAAGGATTACAAATCCAATCTCCAATATGTTATTGTAATAATATATTAGAGATTTAATTTAAAGTAAAAAATAAATATTATTTAATTTATTTAAATACTATGTATCCACAGTTGGTTTGCAATTGCTTATCCATAGGGTTTAGACAAGCAGAGGCTGATAATATATATTTTCTTTTCAAAAGAATTATAATTTGAAGTTTCATATTGCAAATTAATTTTAAAAATAAATAAGATCCATATATAGTTTTTTTTGGCAACCGAAATAACCAGTTTTGAATCATTGCAAAATAGTTTCCCATGATGAACATCTCTTTTTAGCAAAAAAACACACCAATAGGCAATAAGCATACAAACGCCATCACCAGGTTTCCATTTGATGGCAACTTAAAATCCAATGCTAGAGGAGTAAGACAATTTAGCACGACGAATTTCATCAAATTGAGAGAGAACTTGCAAATACATTTTGTTGGGTGAAGTTCCCAAAACAACCTTATTGTCCAGCCTTATTCTAAGCCGTTGATTTCCTTTTAAATGGTTGCATCATATCTTGACACGTGGATACATCTTGACCGTCTGTTTACCTTCGATGTGACGAGCACAATTACAAGCTTCTCGAGGAAGCTTAATAAAGTCAATTGATCTCAACCGTCCAGCACATATGTGATCCAACGGTCAACGTGGAAAGCTTCTCGGAGAAGTTGAATTCAAAATGATCGACTTAATTTGAACTGTTCTTTACCTAAGAGGATCTAATAGCTGATATCAAGTGGTGCAATCGGTGTAATCGTGACCACTCATCTGAAGATGGATCTAATGTTTGGGAAGCATACATATGAAGAATTAGATCACCGGGCATTAAAGCAGTCTAATCCTACAGCTGAGATGGAACGATGTCACGTGGGCATATAAATCGAGATTTTCTCTTAATGACACACTTAGAACTCATTTTTCTCTCTCTTTCAAAACCTGGCCCTCTCTCTCTCTCTGTTCAAACGCCGATTGAACCTCTGGTTCTCCGGCTTTTTTTTGCAAGATCAAGCCATTTGATCGGCTAGTTTAAAGTATTATTATGTGATCTATTATTGTTAGACTACAGTACTCATCAGGATGCTGACTCTATCTCAGTGACAAGTCCTTCTCAAGATAATTCATCTACAGCACAAAAATCTTCCTTGTCCCAAGAAGCTGACACCCACATTCAAGGCCACATGGATTGACAATTTTCCCAACCAAAGTTTCACGCCAAAGGACGTATGGGGTCTCACACCACAGTTTCCAGCAGAGTTATTTTCAAAAGAGAAATCAATGTAATGATGCAACTTGACTAGATGATCTATATAACATCTAGAACACATCGTGTAATAGCATCAAGCTTTCATCAATGAAAATGAAGTTCTTCTCCAAAATCCCAAAGCCACCATGGTTTTACTAACCTCTTCAATTATCATACTGTCTTTTGACATCTATTTAGTCGTTGTTTGAGAGATTTTTTGATAGTTTTGGATCGACAACTGTATTATGGAGTTTTCGATAGTTTTCTGAGGATTTAATATAAGCTACAAGAACATCCGATTCTGAACTCAATGTACATTAACCAAAATCTAAGGATCAGGCGAACCACGAGCATTAACTCATCTCTCTTTGTATTCTCTATCATTTTATTTGATATTACAAACTTACTAACATTTTACTTTGAGTTTCAAGAAACCAAATCCGACGAATTCTTAACAGTGGTGCAGTGAGCGTGGAACGTTAAGATTTGGTCGGATCTGGAACTTGTGGACTCAAAGATCTAAGTGACAAGTCAATCTCACAAAGTAGAACCCGAGCTAAGTTAGGGTTCTGATACATTTCTAAATTTTAGACTTATTTCACTTAATTAAGTCTTTCAGACTTATAGAACTGTTAGTTGGGATTTTCTGCTTCTTATACGTGCACAGCGTCTCACTGCTGTGTGAGATATGAGGCTTGTAGCCCCTGCATGCTCTGTGAACACTTGAAAAATTTTGTATCTTAGACTTCTGTGGTCATTTCTTGCGATATTCTTTGAAATTGTTGGTGGTTGAATTTGGCATCTGTGAAAATTCCTTTGGATTTTTTCTGCCTACAAATTTTCTACAAAAATAAAGATATCTATGTTTGATGAAAAAGGTGACTTTAGTACATGGTTTAGGAGAATGAAAGCAATTTTGTCCCATAATAAAGTTTATTATGCACTTAGAGAAGACAATAAACGTTGGCCTGAAGAAGCTATAAAAAACTAGATGAAATAAAAGAAAATGTTTATAATTTGATCATTTTGAATCTCTCTGAAAAATTGATGTAGATGAATATCCAATAGCTCTTTGGAACAAACTTGATTAAGGTCAAAAGGTCACTTTTTGCATTTGGAATGAACTCTACCAAGTCCATTGATGATAATTTAGATGAGTATTCCAAATTATCACAAACTTTGAAAGGAACTGATCATGAAAGTCTTGCTATGATTTTACTGAACGTTGTGACCAATGATTTTTTGGTTGTTAAGGATGCACTATAATATGTTGAATCTGTATCTAAACTATTAAGTCTGAACCTAATAAGAACCAATATGGTGATAAAAATAAAAGGGATAAAAATGATAAGTGACATAACAAAAAGAGACTAACCAAGAATGATGTTGAGCCATGGCATGTGAATAAAAAAAAGGTGAAGTTTATTGTAGATACTGTAAGGAACTTGATCATATAATTTTAGATTGCTATAAGTTAAAATAAAAGAAAAAACATCAATTTGAGTTAAATGTTGATGCTTCAAATGATTTATCTGATGATAATGTTAGTGAAGTGTTGTATGTTTTATCTTATTTTTTTGAAGTGCAACTGTGAGTGAGAATATGTTGTCTGATGAGTGGATACTTGACTCTAGATGTATTTTTCATATGTGTCCCCATAAAAGTTGGTTTGAAAACTTAGATGAAACTAAGAAAGGAATTGTGTATATGGGGAATCACAATGTGTGCCCTGTGGAGGGTGTAGGGACTGTAAATTTGCATTTGCATGATGAAAAACATGTATGTATGACTAATATGAGATACATTCCTGACTTAAAAGGGAACCTTATTTCACTAGGTGCTTTAGAAGAAATTGGTTGCTTTTTCCATGCTGTAAATGGTGTGCTAACTGTGCTTAAATATGATGAACCAGTTTTAACTTGAACTAGGACAAACAAACTTTATTTTTTAAACAGGAAACATATTGATCATGCTGGTAATTGTGCTTTGGCAACCACTGCTTCTGAAAATTCAAAACTTTGGCATTTTAGACTAGGGCATATGAGCATGAAAGGTCTGAAAGCTTTACACTATGTAGGGTCTTTAGGAAAGCATGCTATTGTAGACTTAGATTTCTGTGAAACTTGTGTATTGGGTAAGCAACATAGATTGAAATTTCCAAAAGTCGTACACTTCTCAAAATCCACACTTGAATACGTACATGCTGATCTATGAGGTCCTGAACCCATACTTACTCATGGGGGTGCGAAATACTTTTTGTCTTTGGTTGATGATTTCAGTAGAAAAGTTTGGGTGTTTTTTCTTGCGTGTAAAGATGAAGCTTTTATAAAGTTTAAAGAATGGAAAACCCTGATTGAAAACAAAACTGATAAGAAGATTATATTTCTGAGAACTCAAAATGGCTTGGAATTTAACAATTCTGCTTTGATGCTTTGTATTCTAAGAGTGGCATAACTAGTCATAGAATTGTTAGATATACATCTCAACACAATAGTGTAGTAGAACGCATGAATCGGACTTTGTTTGATAAAGTGGGATGCTTGTTTGTTGCTTCTGGCTTAAAAAAACCTTGTTTGGGTGAAGCACTGAGCATAGCGACCTATTTAATCAATAGAAGTCCTTCAACTGCTTTATACTTAAAATGCCCTGAGTTTGTTTGGTCCGACTCTGACTAATTTGAGGGTATTTGGTTGTGCAGCATATGCACATACGAGATCTGATAAATTGGAACCCCATTCAACCAAATGTGTTTTTCTTGGTTATGAAAAAAGCACTAAAGGATATAGACTATGGGATAAAAGTGTACCTGGTGTGAAAATTTCCATTAGCAGAGATGTGATTTTTAATGAATAGCATTTTACTTGCCTGCCTATTAATTCTGTTGAGATATCAAATGAGGTGGAGCCTAGGGAGGTTTCTATTTAGGTGGAGCTGGACAGAATAACTCCTTCACATGAATCTACCTAACCTGAGGACCCTGAAGCAATTCAAGAGTTCTCAGAACCTGATCAGATTCCAACTAATCAGTCCCAAGCATCCACCTGTTACAGCATTACCCTCAATAAGAGCATTAGGGATTAAAAAAAATTGTTTGCTAGATATATGAACTTTGCTGAATTGATTGACTATGCCTTTTTTGTTGGTGACAATCTTGCTGTGTTTGAACTTGAAACTTAAAATTATGTTGTTGCTTGTTCAAATTCTAAAAAAAGGAAAAGTGCTATGATTGAAGAAATAAATTCTCTCAAGAAGAATCATACTTGGTGTTTGGTATCTAAGCTTAAAAATCCGAAGACTATAACCTGTAAGTGGGTATGCAGAGTGAAACAATGAATTTTGCCTTCAGATCCCTGTTTGTTTAGAGCTAGGATAGTATCAAAAGGTTTTTCTCAAAAGGGAAGATTTGATTACAGTTAAATGTTTTCTCCAGTTGTGAAATACAAAACTATTAGAATTATGTTTTCTTATTTGGCCTATTTAGATCTTGAACTTGAACAACTTGATGTTAATACTGCTTTTTTTAAATTTGGAGTTAGAAGAACTTGATTCTATGTGTTTGCTTAAAAAGTCTCTATATGATTCAAAACAGGTCCCAAGACAATGGTACAAAAGGTTTGATGCTTTTATGATGAACCTAGGTTTTACATGAAGTGGTTATGATACGTGTTTGTACTTTATGCATTCTTCTAGTTTTTCTATGTTTTCACTCCTTTATATGGATGACATGCTTTTGATAAGTCAATCTAAGTCTAAAATTGAGAAGCTGAAATATGCCTTGAATTCTGAATTTGAAATGAAGGACTTAGGGGAAGCAAAAAGGATATTAGGAATGAAAATTATTAGAAATAAGGAATTAGGAACACTAAAATTACATCATCATGCCTATATGCAAAAGCCTTTCAAGAAGTTCCTTTTAAAAAATTGTTGACATGTTTCTTTGCCTTTAGCAACACATTCCAAACTGTATAAAGAACAATGCCCCACAACTCTTCCTGAAACTGAAGAAATGGAGAAAAAAACCTTATGCTAATTTGCTTGGTTCCCTAATGTTTGCAATGGTCAGTACTAGTCCTGACATTGCATTTGTGGTTTCTTTATTAAATAGGTTTATGTCTAAACCGGGTTTTGAACATTGGATTGCTCTAAAGTGCATTGTGAGATATCTGCTTGGGACTTCTGATTTAGGATTGTGTTTTACAAGAATAAGTCCTTCTTTAAATATTTGTGGGTTAGTAGATAGTGACTTTGCTCGAGATTTGTACTCCATAAAGTCTACTTCCAGTCATTACTTTATGTTTTGTGGAAATTGTGTGAGTTGGAAGTCAAAGCCCCAACCAGTAGTAACTATGTCCATTAGTGAAGCTGAATACGTTGTCTTAGCTGATGCATTTAAAGAGTCTCTCTGGTTGCATGGTCTGATTAGTGAAACTAGTATATCTGACTTACCTGTGTCTATATTATGTGACAGCCAATCTGCTATTTACTTTAGCAAAAATCATGTGTTGCATGAGAAGACTAAGCACATTGATGTTAGATTTCACTTCATGATAGATATTCTGTGTGGAAATTTGATCAAACTTGACAAAGTATCTACTGAATTAAATGCAATATATTCTGGTACCAAAATTGTTTGACTCAAGCAATCAGGCCTGCCTAAAATTGCTTGGGATGGACTAACTCTGTTTTACAGGTTTATTTAAGCTATGAGGGACTCTGGCTCTTGTAGCTTGAGAAGTGATTTTTTCTTGAAGTTCTGGGTAACTTCAAGGTGGGGATTGTTAGGTGAAGTTCCAAAAATAGCCTTATTGTCCAACCTTATTCTTAGCCGTTGATTTCTTTTTAAATGGTTGCATTTGATCTTGACACGTTACATCTTTACATCTTGACTGACTGTTTACCTTCGATCTGACGAGAACAATTACAAGCTTCTCGAGGAAGCTGATGATGTGAATCTTAGGATATATAATCAATGCACAAATAATCACAAAACAAGCTAAAATATCATAAAATCACTATAAACCACAAGAGAATGGCGTCAATTATAGCAATAAAATGGTTGAACGAGGGAGGCATATTAGATTCTTAGCAAATTAGACTCGTTAACCCTAACCACATGCACAAAATTACAAGAAAAAATTGTGATG